>PISX010024241.1:0-28274 GCA_004024625.1 Mellivora capensis
AAAAAAAAAGAATAAGCTGTATTTGATCAGCAAATTATGATGAGAATGGGAGAGGCAATAGATAGAGGGTAGCAAAGATTGTTCAGAAATTGAAACCACAAAATTTCATATTAAGCATAAGAAATCTCAACCATGATGAAGAAATCCACACATAGACACATAATAGTGAAACTGTGGACAACGAAGGAAAAAGAGAAAAAATTGTCAACAGCTAGTGAAAAGATTGTCTAAAGAGAAACAGGAAATCTGCTTTCTCAGCTTCAAAAATAGAACTCAAACATTAAGTCAGTAATACCACACAAGTGTTGAAAGAATCTCACGTTGCTTCAAGAGGACAAAATAAAGATGTGTCAGAGAAAAGAAATGGGTTTTTAGTCCAGAGAACTTCATTGCCAGGATTTCAGAATAAAGGAAAATAATTCTAAACTTATCCTGTGATGTATCAAGAATGGCAAGCGAAGAAAAAAAATCATTGCCAGGATTTCAGAATAAAGGAAAATAATTCTAAACTTATCCTGTGATGTATCAAGAATGGCAAGCGAAGAAGAACATGGGTTAAATGTTAGCAATCACTGACAAAATCAAAGACTGTTTTTAATGTCTGACTTACAGGGTTACAAAAATACATATTCTTAAAGTCTAATTAATAGGTAACCAAAAATAACACAAAATAAAAAATGGAAGGCAGTGTTTGAAGTTAAAACTGCCTAAGGTTCTTGTATCATTTAAGAGGAAAATAAGTATGCTGATTTGATTTTTTTTAGTTATGTATGTTAAAAATTTTAAAGTAACTCATAAGGAAATGTAACATGAATTTAAAATTTTCAAAGCAATGAAAAGAAAAGGTGGAAAAAGAATTAAAACCTCAACAAATTAAAGGGAAAGAAACATATAAAAAATTGAAGGAGATAGGAAAATTATAGAAGGAAATGTAAACATTGTAACATTAATTAAAAATCATTAAAATATGGAGCACTGGGTGTGGTGCATAAACAATGAATTTTGGAACACTGAAAAAAATTTAAAAATTATTAAAATATCCAATCAAAAGCATAGATTCTCAGACTAGGTAACAAAACATATGTTTGACATGTTAGACACATACATGACATAAGGACAAAGAAAGAACCATACTGAAAGGGAAAAAGTGGTGTAGAGGTGGTAATGGGCTAATCCAGACACACTGTCAATGAAAGGATGATTGAAAAAGCTTGGAAGAACTCTGACTTCTGGCATGATCGAGTGAGAAGCCTGAAAAATCACTTCCCCAGAATGCAGCTAAGATCTGGAAAAAGTGGTCCCAAACAACCATTACAGTACTCTGAAATTAAACCAAAAAGTATACAGCAAACTAATGTTTATTAAAAACTACTGAAGTTGGGTACAAAGAATATGAGTCTGTATTACTCTTTTATAGGATTGCCTCCAAGGCTCAATCAGGATGGTTTTTCAGCCAGGGCAGTGCAGGCTATGTAACAATAAATGTCATTGTCACTACCAGATGGTACATTTGAATCAAAGCATGTCTATCAAAGTGACAATCCAAGCAGCAAGTGGACAAGAGGGCCAGATACTGGTCTTTTGGGAGCAAACAACTAAGCTGACCAAATATTGAGCACTAAGGTATGAGGCCACAGGGACAATGATTAGAAAGCCAGGCTTAAACATGAAGACAGGAAATTTTTAAAAATGAGCAAATACATTAGGAGCCACACATTGTGAGGTAGACAGACATCACAAAATCTATCCAGGCAATTACTATACAACCAAAACAACAAACACCCTCAGGCAGGGGAAGAACCCAGAATTGTTACAATATGTTATCTAAAATGCCTAATATTTAAGAAAATATTGTAAGATATTCAAAGATATAAATGTGACTCATGCTTAGGAAAAAAACAAGAGTTGATAGGAAATATATCTGAGTGTTCTCAGATGTTGGCTCTTACAAATAACGAAGATAAAAATACATTAACGAGGCAAAATAAACCACTTTTAAAATAAAGTGTAATCACACTAAATCAGCAAATAGAAAATCTCAAAAAGAGATAAGTTCTAGAAACCCAAATTAGAAGGTTGGAATATAATTACTGAAATGAAAAATGTACTAGAGGAGCTCACCAGTAGACTGGAAATGGCAAGAGAATCAATGAATTTTAAGATAGACTTTAAGATAGACAGAAATCACCTAATCTGACAAATTCATAGGAAAAAGATTGAAGTCTGGACAGATCCCTAAAGACAGGTGGGACAAAATCTAGCATGCCAACATATGGGAAATGGAAGTCCTACCTAGGAAGATAGGAGGGAGGTAAAGACACAAATAAATCTTTAAAAATAAATAAAAACTTTTCAAATTTATGATAAATATTTGTCCATAAGGCTAAGAACCTCAGTGAAGCCTAAGCAGAATAAATTAAAAAAATATTTATACCTGGACAGATCAAACTGTTGAAAACCAAAGATGAGATCATTTTGAAGGCAGCAAGAGAGAAATGACTTACCAGATAGAAAAACAGATCGTTAATGGCTGGCTTTTAATCAGAGACAATAGAGTTCATAAGATCATGTAAAAAGTTATTCAAAATTTTGAAAGAAAAAACTGTACTTCAATAATGAATACAAAATAAAGACAAATTTAAAAAATGGAAATAATTGTTGCTAGAAGAACTATACCTCACCCTACCCTCCAAAAAAGTAGAAATCGTCCTTTAGTCCTTTCACTATAACCCTGGATGGTGACTTGTATCTATAGGAAGTAATGAAGAAAGCTGAAAAGTTGAATATATGTGAATAGTTATAATGCTACATATTTTCTTACAATTTTTCTACTTAAAGGATGTAAGCTGGTAAAAAGCAATAATTATAATATTGCATTGTTGTTGTATAACTTAGTGGATTTAAAACACATGGCAGTGAAAGGACAAAATGTGGGTAAGAAAAGATGCCTTGGGGCAAAATTCCTAATCTTTACCTGGATTGTTACTATTAATTGTCAAATGAAGTTAATTGTAATAAATTCAAATGTACATTTTTATCTAGAACAACCATTAGGAAAATAATAAGATAAAACTCAACATAAGAATAAGAGTGGTGCATGTTAAAAAAATCATGAAAAAAGGATTGTAAGAGAGGAGCACGAAAGACATGAGACCAATAGAAAACAAACAGCAGGATGGCAAGATGGTAAATCCAACCACCGTAACAAATACATTCAATGTCAATGTGTAAACATCCTCTGCAAAAGGGATTGTTACAGAGGATGAAAAAGTAAGTTGCAACTGTATGCTGTCCAAAAGACACACACCTTAGATTTAAAAAACATGAATAGGTTGTAAGAAAAGGGATGGAAGAAGATACATCATGAAGAGTACTAACTGTTGTAGAGCTGGAGTGGCTATGCTACCACCTTTCCAACAAACATAAACAGCAGAAATGCATGCGTATCTTCACACATATACCAAATGTTCACAGGAACTTCATTTGTAATAGAAAAAAAATGAAATAATGAAAACAGAAAGGGAAGGAAGACAGACATCTATCAACAAAAGAATGGGTGACCAATTGTAGAATGATCCATCAGATACTATATAATCTTAAAGTAAATTAATCACAACTACTTGCTCCTGCACTAATAATCCTATAAACATAATCTCGGTTAAAAAAGGAAATGGACATAAAAGATTATATGTCTGACGATTCCATTTATGAAATTTCAGGAAACACAAAATTAAGATACTGTTTAATCTTGATAGTGTTAATCTTTGGATATGAGTGGAGAAGAATATGAAAATATGGAAAATATGGAAGACTGGAAATACTCTATTTCTTGATCTGGATGGTGCTTGGTGTGTGTGTTGCATGTGTGTTTTATTATTACCTACTCAATTATACAATATATTGTGTATACTTTCATGTATATAGACTATACTATAAAAATACATAGTAACAACGTTTTCAATTTTTTTTAAAACCTAGGTGGCTGTATGGTTTGCTCTTTTTTTACTTCCATAAGTATTATAAGTACACTTGTTCAAACATGTATACAATTATAGATTATACATGTAATTATATATCTCACAATTGTAAATCTTTACAAAACAGAGTCCACAGGGACTGTAGGGATGCTGATTCCTACAATGGGGATTTCAAATCTTATTCTTTGTAGAGATGTTACCTCTCCCCTCATTTCAGGTATTCTTACCTATGATTATCTTCCCGTGTGAAGGAGTTCAACAGAGAGTGTTTGTGTACCACATTTATAATGAATATACAATTGACCTCTCTGTTCCCCAGCCCAATCCCAATACAAATTAGTGTGGAGTACCATGTCTTCCTACAAAATCTTATAATCAAGTTGTAGGTGTTGTGTCAAGGCTCTCTGTGGTTCAGAATACAGAAAACCAATTTTAATTTAACTTAAGCAAAAAAAAAGGGGGGGGATTTGCTGTGCAAGTGTGATGTATAAAGAAAAAGAATGGTCAACTATTTTTGCTGTGTTAAGGGCAGGAGTGCAGAAGGGGCTCAGGAACAACTGTTAGTGGGTTACTATATTAGGCCCGTCTGGGTCAGATGGATTAATATAGTTTGTCTAAGTGGAGTGTCATATTCCTACTGGAGTCATGAAGGAATGTGGTAGGAGTGAGGAGTTCCCTAGAGAACTGAAAATTGTAGATGTCCACAAGAAGCAGCTTTACTGAGGTATAACTGATAAAATTATATTAAAATATAAAATGTGATAATCCAATCTATGTATACATAGATTGGAGTGAGGAGTTCCCTAGAGAACTGAAAATTGTAGATGTCCACAAGAAGCAGCTTTACTGAGGTATAACTGATAAAATTATATTTAAAATATAAAATGTGATAATCCAATCTATGTATACATTATAAAATGATTACCATCCATCTCAGATAGTTACTTTTGTGTGTGTGTGAACATTTAAGATCTCTCTTAGCAAATTTCAAGTATACAATAAAATTAACTATAATCAGTTAACATGATTACACAATTAGCTATAGTTGCCATGCTGTATATTACATTCTCAGAACATAACTCATAGTTGAAAGTTGGGACTATGTTTTGCCCAACAGGTCCCTATTTCTCCCATCCCTCTTCTGGCCCCTGACAACCATTATTGTACCCTTTGTTACTATGAGTTTGACTTTTTTTTTTGATTCCACATCTAAGTGAGATCATATGGTAATTTTTTTTTCTCTGTTTGGCTTATTTCAATGAGCATAGTGTTCATCCACGTGGTCACAAATTGTAGGAATTCCTTTTCATGGTGAATAATATTTCAATACATATTTCACATTTTCTTTACTCATTTATCTGTCAGTAGATGCATCATTGTTTCTATATCTTTGTAATTCTGAATAATGCTGTGATGAACAAAAGAGTGAAGATAACCCCTTTGAGATCCTGATTTCACTTCCTTTGGAGATATATCCAGAAGTGCTGGATCATATAGTACTTTTAATTTTTAATTTTGTGGTGATACTCCATTCCGCTTTCCATAATCGCTGCACCAATTTATATTCCCACCAGCAATACTTAAGAATTCCATTTTTCCACAGGTATGCCAGCATTTGTTATCTTTGGTCTTTTTGACAATAGCATTCTAACAGGGATTATGGTTTTGATTTATGTTTCCCTGATGATTAGTGATGTCAAGCATTTTTTACATACTGTTAGCTGGCTGTATGTTGTCTTTAAAAAGTATCTATTCAGGTCCTTTGCCCATTTTAAAGTTTTTTTTTTTAATTGAATTGTACGAGTTCTTTGTATTTTTTATATTAAACCCTTATCTACATGGTTTGCAAATACTTCCTCCCATTTTATAAGCTGTTTTCCATTTTGTTGATTGTTTCCTTTCTGTGCAGAATCTTTTTAGTCTGATGTAGTTTTACTTGTGCATTTTTGCTTTTGTTGCCTACACTTTTGGTACCAGTTCCAAAAAAATCTTTGCCAAAACTAATATCAAGGATATTTCTTCTCTATGTTTTCTTCTAGGAACTTCATGATTTCTGGTATTACATTTAACTTTTTTAATTGATACCAAGTTGATTTTTCTCTATAATGTGAGATAAGGGTCCTGTTCATTCCTTTTGTATGTGGATATCTAATTTTCCCAGCACCATTTATTGAGAAGACTATTACATCCCCATTGTGTATTCTTGGTACCTTTGTTGAAAATTAGAGGACCAAGTATGTATGTACTATTGATCTGTTCTATTGGTCTATATGTCTGTTATTATGCCAGTACCACACTGTTTGATTACTATAGCATTACAGTATAGTTTGAAATCAGGAAGTATAATACCTCCAGATGTGCTCTTCTTGCTCATGATTACTTTAGCTATTTAGGGTCTTTTTGAATTTTAGGATTGTTTTTTCTATTTCTGTGAAAAAATGTCATTGGAATTTTGATGGGAATTCATTTGTATCTGTAGATCACTCTAAATAGTATGGACATTTTAACAATACCCCTGTAATTCATGGGTACAGTCTATCTTTCCATTTATTGGTGTCTTTTTCAATTTCTTTTATCAATCTTTTATAGTTTACAGTGATTAAATTTGTTCCTAAGTATTATTTTTGATGTTATTATAATTGGGGTTATTTTCTTAAATCATTTTTTTATTAGAAAAGTACACAAGGACCATCGGAATCATGGAAGGGCATAAGGAAAATATGATCTATATTTTCCAAGCATGCTTAGTGGAGGAGTGGAAAATTAAACCAAGCTTAAAATGTAGACCAGAATTAAATCAGAGTTGGGAGATAGTTGTGTTTGGCAAGGAAGGGAGCACATTTCTTTTGGAAAGAGTTCCCTAAATAAAGAAAATAGAATAAAAACACTTGCATGACTGTGGCAAGAGCTTCATTTTGAGAAGGAATGTAAGGTGAGGTCAAAGGTCCAAATTAAAATATTATACCAATTCAAAGCATTCATTTCTTTCATAGTGATTCTTAGAGGGAAGGAAGAAGTACATATCAGAAGGAACTTCCCACCAACTGGAGACTACTGGAAAATTGTTTATGCTTCACAACCTGTAGAAGCATCAGCAGATCTGAGATTCTTCCTTCTATATCCAGAATCGCTGGGGGGAATTCAATGAAACCTTTGTCTTCTAGTGAAAAGCTATATAAGTTGCAATTGGAAGAGTGGAAAATGGTTGTACCCAGGGCACTGAGCCTCCTGGACCCAGCTTGTTGGGTTAGAAAGGTTTCTTGTAGATGCTTTTACACTAGTTAAACAAAGAAACTAATGTAAAACCTTGACAAATATCTCCCTGTGGGAAAGACTTCAGTTGAATATCAGTATTTTTCTTGCCAAGTTAACATTACAAGAGAAGAGCTTCAGCTTGGAATCCAAGGAGACAAGTTTTGTTTTTGTTTTAGGTTTACATTTTTTAAAGTTTTAAAATTTAAGTTTAAAGAATTGAGTTAGACATATGCCTCAGTTCAGAAAAAATACTATAATCAGTGATCTGTGCAGAGTTCTTATCCTTTAAAAGTTTTTTCCTATATTCTATCACTCCTGGTATCCTCCCCTCACAGGCGACCCATTTTAATATATCCTTACATAAACATGCATTTTTTATTTAATAGGTTGCATTTTGCCATAAATTTTAACTTACAAAAACTCTATTCTATAGACTGTATTGTTATTTTTTTTACTCAATGTGCATTTAATTTCTATCTGTATATAGAATACAAATTTATCTACTGCATTTTAATCGATTTTTTACCTTAATGAGGGACTCCTAGTTTGCTTCCATTTCTAAGAAGGGCACTTGTTGTGATGAATACCTGATGTTGTATATAAGTGATGAATCACTAAATTCTACTCCTGAAACTAATATTACACTACATGTTAATTAACTAGAATTTACATAATAAAGTGAAGCATTAATTAATCAATAAAAATAACAATGGGAAGGACAAATGTTTACTTTTTTACATACCTTCATTCTTGTAACATATACTTGGGTCACAAAGGTTGACAAATATGCTGGATTGATTTTTTTTTAAAGATTTTATTTATTCATTTGAGAAAGAGACATAGAGCATGAGTGGGGAAGGGAGGGGCAAAGAAAGAGGAAGGGGAAATCAGAATCCCTGCTGGGCAGGGAGCTCAATATCGGGCTAGTTCCCAGGACCCTGAGATCATGACCTAAGCTGATGGAAGACACTTAATGAACTGAACCACCCAAGCACCTTGGACTGATTTTTGATAAAGGTGAAAAAGAAATTCAATGGAGGAAAGATAATCTTTTCAACAAATGATGCTAGCACAATAGGAAAAAAGAAAAGCACCTTGACCTACACCTCAAACCTTATACAAAAATTTACTCAAAATGGATCACAGAGTGAATGTAAAATGCAACTTTACATTAACATTAAATCTTTTAGGAAAATGCAGAGGAAAAAGCTTCAGGTGAGTTCTTATACTGGAAGTGAAAGTCAAGTTCAGTAAGAGGAGAAACTGATTCATTGTACCGTATCAACTTTTAAAATGTTTCTCTGAGAAAGACTCCATGAGGAGAATGGAAAAACAAACATTAGATTGGAAAAAAAATACTAGGGATATATCCCTAACAGAGGACTAATATCTAAAATATATAAGGAGCCCTAAAAATTGGACAGTAAAAGTAACAAGTATTCCAATTAGAAATGGGCAAAAGACATGAACAGATATCTCACCAAAGAGCCTGTCTTTTCACTAATGAGAAATAAGTACCTGAAATGATGCTAAATATTATTAGCCTATAGGGGAATGCAAATAGGAACTATAAGGAGGTATCACTGCCTGCTTATCAAAATTACAAAATTAAGGAGTGTAAAAAAATTTGGTGCATTTATGGAGAAACTGGATCACTCAGACATTGCTGGTAGGAATGTATATGGTACAATTGCTCTGGAAATGATATGGCAATTTCTTACTAAAATTAATGAAACATGTTTCTTAAAGCCAAACATGTGCTTACCACAAACTCAGCAGTTACACTATTGGGTGTTTATTCCAGAGAAATAGAAGTTTATACTTACACAAAGACATGCACAAGTGTTCATAGTAACTTTATTTGTAATAATCTTAAGCAGTAATCAACATAGTATCCTTCAATAGGTGGTTAGAAAAATACAGTACATCCATACTAATTAACACTATTCATCAAAACAAACAAAAAAGGAACAGACTATTGATGCATAAAACAACCTGGATGGATCTCAATGTCACTATGTTACACAAAAAAGTCAAAAGATTACTGTTATGGACTGAATTATTTCCTCAAAATTCATGTATTAAAGTCTCAACTCTACTTCAGAATTTAGCTGTATTTGGAAATAAGGTCATTAAAGATACGATTAATTTAAATGAGGCTATTAATGTGAGGCTCTCATCCAACATGACTGGTGTCCTTACAAGAATTGGAAGGGAGAACAGGAGTGTGTGGGCATAGAGGGATGACAAGATGAGGACACAGTGAGAAGTTGGTATCTATAAGCCAATGAGAGAGGCCTCAGGAAGAACCAAACCTCCCCACACTTTGGTCTTGAATTTCTAGCCTCCAGAATTGTGTTTAAATACATTTCTGTTGTTTTAGTCACTCAGTCTACAGTGTTACAGCAGCGCTAGCATACTCATATAATTATGTACTATATGATTCCACTCAAAATTTATTTCAAAATCATAACATTTCTGAAATGACAAAATTGTAGAACTGAGAACATATTAGTGGTTTCCAGATGAAGGAGGGGTGAGGAAGTGAGGTGGTTTTGCCCACAAAAGGCTAACCTGAGGGATATTTGTGATGGAACTTTCCTGTGTCTTGATTATAGTGGTGGTCATATGTGTCCACACATGTGATAAAATTGCAGTGAGCTAAATACACACACACACAAGGAGTGCATGTAAACTTGACAAAATATCAATAAGATGAATGGATTCTACTAATTTCACTTTTCCTGGGTGTGATATTTATTGTACTCTAATGCGCAAGACGTTACTGAGGGGAGAACTGTAAACAGAATCTATTATTTCTTACACTACACGTGAATATACAACTATTTCAATATAGAATGTTTAAAACATTATTGTAATATACTAAAGCCCTGCACGGTGTTATCTTTCCCTAGAGACGGTTTTGTGTCTGGCAGGTGCCTAGGATCACAGCAGTCCATGATTATCTTAGTCTAACTGTAAGAATTGATCTCAGTTGAGGTGGAGATCCAACCCACATGAAAACTCTTCTATTTCTAGTTCACCCTTCCTAGGATATAGCCCTTTGCTGTGGTAATCAGGGGTTGGCAAGCGGCCCCATGGCCTGGTTTTGTGATGAGGTTTTACTGAGACACAGGCACACTCATTTAAGAATTGTCTACGGCCAGTCTAATGCTACACAACAAAGCTGAGTGCTTACAACACAAATGGTCTGGCCTGCAAAGGCAAAAATCTATGTTAGCCATCCCTTTGCTGAGAAAGTTTGCCTCCTCCTATTCTAACAATCTTTCTCTGTCTCTTCTGAATTCAGCAGAGGACTAAGGAGGAAAAGCAGCTTCAAATGACAGTCTTACCTCTCTATTTGTTTTTCCCCTCGATTTCTTTTCCTGGTAATTCTTCACAACCTTGTTATCAATCCAATGTCTTCAAGCAGGCTCTATTTGCAGTGATTCTAATTGTTCCCTGCAGGAGGGTGGTCTACTTTGCCTAGTCTGCCATCACCAGAAGCCAAAGTCATGAATGCCCCCAGCCACAGTTTTCAGAACACCTGATCAAAGTGAAACTTCTCTATTACCCACACAAGCATGACTTTTTGAGATCAGAACATTTAGGTCATATCCATCTGAAACATCCAATTTGTGAGTTTCACCATTTACTCAGGGTTTCAGTCATCTTCACGATGAGTCCCTAGTGAATTCATAAGACTGCCTGGTCATGTGAATAATTTGAGAATCATTAAACTAGAAATAGTCATTGGAATATCCATTATCTACAGGCACCACTTTAGAGTAACTAGAAAGAGTAAGGTCAGGGACCTTCAGCTTTGGAGGCTATTTAAAGGGGGTAAAATTAAAAAGACTGTGAAAGAAGCGGCTTTGATAAGCCTCAAAGAAGCACTTGAAAGAAATGGAAGCATGCTGAATAGTGGGTGAGCAGAGGTGTTATGGTCACGAAGGGCAGTGATGAGAAATTCAGGAATATGTAACTCCAGCAGAGAGACATGAGTAAAAGGAGCAAAGGTATCCAATTGGATGCATAGAATTTGTTTGCTATATATATTTTTCCTCCCATTGACTGGTGGTCAAACAGACCTTTTGTAATAACACCTTCAGATGTTTTGCTCTATTTTGGTACAGGTTTCGTCTCAGAATGTGTTGCCATGAGAACATGAATTCAGACTGACTTTTTTTGTTTGTTTTTACAATGAGATGAAAGTATTTTCCATTCAGAACATGGGATAAAACCCTCAAAATCCCCCCACTGTGAAGTTCCAACCCCCGATTCATTTTTAGTTTGAAAACAGTAGCAAAGATTTTGTAGGTACACAGAGACCAGACATAACAGTGTGACATTGCTGTTAATAATTAGGAATGTGATGGCATCTACAGTAAAAAGCATCACTCTGCCCACTGATATTCATGCAGCCTTACCCATTCCATTGTGCCCCTAAAACCTTATAAACCTCAAAAAAACAAATTATTTAGAAATAATTCTAATCATATTCTTAAATCCTTATATTTGAAAATGTATTTTTATTGTTACCTAGAATGTCACTTTCAAAAAGTTAATCTCAGGCAGACTGTAGTACTGATTATACTTCATTCGGGAACTGCGGACCGTGGTCCACTGTGGGTCATCCAAACCAGCTGTGGTTGCCACTCGCCCACTTGGCACCTCTGTGAGAGTTTGAAATAACACTCTTTCCCCTTAGGGAGACACAGCCACATTGATGTATGGCTTGGATGAGTGGACAGGGGATGTTTGTAGATTTGAAAAAGGAACTGTGGTTGGTAAGGGGAGAATGGACTAGATTTCATCCGTTCCTCACCCTCTTGGCCAGATGTCCTTGTGAAGTGAATTAAGTCTCTGATGTCCCTGAAAGCAATCTTATATACATTTTAAGAGTTTTTCATGTCATTGACCTGGCATCTGGCTAGAGCAAAGTCATTTATCTTTGCTGGTACAAAATTTCATTTTGAAGTCCAATTATGGGCTAAAGGATTACATTTCAGAATTTTGTAATTTTCACTATGTATGTGGACTTTTAAACATGTGTATGAATATACTAGTGTTTGAATATCTACTATTAATACAACTACCACTGTCACTACTAATGATAATAGCTAATATATATTTATTGTAATAATTGCTCAGGTCACAATGGAAAGCACATAATGCATTGATACTCTAGGCAAAATATAATAAAAGAAACTTGTCTTTCTTAGTTGAAATACTCTGAACAAAGGGCCTTACCAACATATATGTTTTCAGTAATTATTGCTGCCTGAGTGAATGAGTGAGCAGGACAAGTATTTCTGCCACATGGCCATCATAATACTCACTGTCTTTGGCCAAATTACAAAAATCAGAATTGCTTTGAAGCCAGGCAAATCTGGGTTTGAATTCTGTATTCACAATGTATAACTAGATGGCTTTAGTCTTGCTAAGCTCTAGTTTCTTTCCCTATAAAATTAGAAATAAACCACAGTTCACAAGGTTGTTCAAGGTTTAAATAAAAGTAGGTATGGGGGCGCCTGGGTGGCTCAGTGGGTTAAAGCCTCTGCCTTCAGCTCAGGTCATGATCCCAGGGTCCTGGGATCAGGCCCCGCATCAGGCTCTCTGCTCAGTGGGAAGCCTGCTTCCTCCTCTCTCTCTGCCTGCCTCTCTGCCTACTTGTGATCTCTGTCGGTCAAATAAATAAATAAAATCTTTAAAAAAAAAAAAAGTAGGTATGTAAAATGCTTCACGTATTATCTGGTACCCAATACTCTTTGATATATGGTAGCTTTTATTTACAGCTTTAAAAAAAAATCAGATCAAATCTCTTTATTCGTGGTATAATCATGCATCCACTGCTGAAGGCCAGAAATCTAGAATTCATTACCATGTTTCTCTCTTTATCAAACCCAAATCAACCCCTCAAAAATGTTACATAGACCAACATAGTCATCTTTCTGACTTCTACCCTAACCATACTACTCTTTTGTTTGTGTCTTCAAGCTGCCTCCTCCCCCAATCCATTTCCTATAAAACAAATTGCGGACTTTTAAAACTAGCATTCAATATTTCAACTTAGTCTTGCCTATTTTTTAAACTAATTTTTTGCCTTTTGCTCTCCCTTTACCAGCCTTAAGCCTAAAGACTGTCCAGCTTAAAAGTCTATAGACATCCTTATGAAAACAATGGCTATACTAAATGACCTCTTGAGCTTACTTCTGTCTGCATCTCTCATCTCCAAGAGGCATTGAGATGATACCCTGTACAGCTCTATTTGATGGAAAATCACTTCACTAGGTTTTGATTTTCCATTGTGCTTTCCCCACATGTAGAACTTCTCCCAACTGTTCACTCAAGCTAAGAGACTGATCCAATCTGCACCTAAAGTCACAGGTTTCACATTTATTTTATTCCTCCATTAAGGAGGATTTTGATCTCTCTCTTTCTCTCCATCTCCCTCTCCCCTTCTCAATCACATTATCTCTTTCAGTGTTTTTGCTTGATATCATCTCACTTTGTCAATGCTGAGATTATCAGTGCACTTTGAATGCAGTGGAGGGATGACATTAAAATATGGATGTCGTCTTGTTCACATATCATGGACCCAGGCAGAATTCATCAAAACAAAAAACAAACAAACAAACAAAAAACCCTGACAGGAACTGACAAAGTAGTTGTTACCAACATTGTGTAATTCTCATGTGCTGTCACTTGCTCCCTGGAGCCCAGTCTCTTCCTAAGTGCAGCTGATGCTAGAGAGCAGTGAATTAGAACAGCATAAAGCCCACCCAATACTATTACAGGATATTACCCTGGTCTGTACACTCTGTGTAGAGTCTGGATGCTAAGGAGCCAGAAGATGTGTGAACTGGCAATCCAGAAGATTGCCCATCTTTAAGCAACACAGTGCTTATGAGAGCAAGGTTACTGTCCTCTGCACATATGGGATAAATCTGAGCATTGCTAAATCTTGCACCATTTACATTGAATGAGACAGCTATCCAAGACTGCAATGGGCTTTTCCAGTCTTTCCAGACATTCCACAGCTATATCTGTGTCTTTGCACTTCTAGCAAAGAGTTTTTCAAGAGAGTAGATAGTTTTACCTTTCGGATGATGTGAATTTAGACATGCTTAAAAAGCCAGGTCTGGGATCTCTCAGTCTACCATTTTGGCATCCTAGAGATATAAAAACAAAGCAACAACAACAACAAAAACCATTAGGGTTCTGAGGTGCTTTATTTAAATATGTGCATGTCTTCCTCAATGTGTTAATTCTACATATTTTTCTGCCTCCTAGACAAGATTGTTTCTGTTGGGTACAATGCCAAGCTGGGGATGAAGGCTGGGGGTATGTCACTTCTAGGACCTCAGCATGAACATATTTCAGGGTAATGATCATCAGCCTGCAACTCCTTTATATGAAAAATCTCTGAAAGAACAATAGTGGCACATGTTGCTGTGGATTATGCTAATGAATGAATATGTTATTTTCTCACATCCTTATTTGAACTCTCTCACCTCATCCACACAGCCCACAAATTGAGAAAACTGCTTGTTCTCATTGATCAAAATATAATTATCCATTTACAGCTTTTCTCATCCACCTGGAATTTCTATATAGGGATTTCTATATAGGATTATGTCAGGTGGTGAACAAATATGCTTGCATATTGTTTTTTCTGAGCACAACCCAGAGATCCAGAGTCAGTGGAATCCATTGAAAATGGTGGATTGGGCATTTGTATTTATCTCCTCTCCATACCAAGACCCAACTAAAATGACAGTGAAAGATTACATCCACTATGCTAGAAAAGATGGAGACTCAAAGTTTGGTTCAGATCTTGACACTGATGATGTCACACATGCACACACATACACACACAAACACGCCAAGAGGAGATGAAAAGATTTTTTTTTTACTCACATACTGATACATTCTGAGGAGATCAAGGTAGCTCCCAAGTGATTTGAAAATGGCTTGAGAGGCAGGAAAAGGAGACAGCCTTTGAGTTTTTATTATGGTGTAGGGGTGGGGCTGAGTCAAGGTTGCTGCACATGATTTGAACTTCACCCCAGTGGCAAAGAAAGGAGCACCCAGCCTTTCTCACCAACTTGCCCAGATTAGGGCAGAAGGGAAAGAAGGAAGAGTGAGGCTTATAAGCTGTCAGGAAAAACTTAAAAATTGAGTCTTTATTACATAAATGAATTTAAAAGGTATAGCATGTACATCTAAAAATAACCTGAATGGGAACATCAGTGGGTGAAAAATTTCAACAAGATTGTTGAACGATGAAAGTGATGGAGGGTTTGGCGAGAAGGATAAAGACACAGGCTAAAAGTATGTACAGAAGTGAGCAAGGATGTAGAGAAAGTCAGTTTACCTTAAAGACTCCCAGTGAGCTATATTTCTAAGTCTTCTGATGCCAGGGATGGCAGATAAAGTTCAAGGATGGAAATAGACATTGGTTGAATCTTTAAATGCTGATGTTCTTTCGGTAAACTGCTCCTCTCAGCAGACCTTTTATGTCTGAACCACTGGGGGGCATTTTCATGACTTCAGGTATCAACTGCGTGTTGACAACTCACAGTTTACAGCTTCAGTTCTGAGCTCCAGCATAGACATCGTCCTGCCTGCTGAAGACCTTGACCTGTATGATCCACAGGTAACTTGAAGGGCAATGCCCAGAATAAAATTCAGCATCCTTTTTTTTTTTTTTTCCTTGAGCTGGTTCCAGCTTTGTATTCCATATTCTGTTCTATCCATCTAGTCACTCAAGTCAGAAAATGACTCCTCCCAACTCCCACACACATTCTGACAGTGCCTAGTCCTGCTGCTTCCATGGAGCTCTCCCTCTGTCTTACTGTCACTGCTTTGCTTCAGGCTCTCATCATGTATTACCTCAACTATTGCTGCTATCCAAATTCCCATTTCTGAACTCATCAAATTTAATCTTCTTAAATTTAAATTCTGATCACTTCTAGGCTTGAAATCCTAAATAACTCCCCATGTATTCTAGATATTTTAGTATAGCACTCAAGTTTATTAATATTTGCTATTTATTTATCCCTTTCAATCCTCCTGATCCACTCAGGGCATTAGAACATAGACAATGCAAAGGTAATATTTTATTCATATATGAATATATATGAATAAAATACATATGAATCCTCAGCACCTAATACTTGATGGTTTAACATGAAAGTTAATTAAGAAACTATGTGATATGAATAAATGCATTCCACAAGTATTAGTGCTGTCTTGAAACCCTGACTTGATTCTCTCTGAGTTTGTTATTCCTCCCAAACAATGCAATTCTTTCAACCCCGGTTTTTTCAGAAGGACCATGAAGGTAGGGGAATTCAACAGTGCTCAGAGGAGAGATCCAACAGGTATTGATTTAAATGTTAAAAAGTCATAATTTAGGGTGCCTGGGTGGCTCAGTGGGTTAAAGCCTCTGCTTTCAGCTCAGGTCATGATCCCAGGGTCCTGGGATCGAGCCCCACATTGGGCTCTCTGCTCCGCGGAGAGCCTGCTTCCCCCTCTCTCTCCCTGCCTGCCTCTCTGCCTACTTGTGATCTCTGTCTGTCAAATAAATAAATAAAATCTTTAAAATAAACCTCATAACTTATACTTTTGTATATTTACTAGGTCAGTGTCTAAAGTTGGTTTTAAGTAGCATTCTCTAATTCCAAACTTTCTATATGCATAAATTTTACTGAAAATACTGGAAGATTTTTTTTCTCATGAATAGGATTGCTTTACTGAAGTATAATTCAGATGTGAACTTAGGTCTCCCCACAATTAAGCTGCAACAAGACCCAATTCTACGATCTGAGAGTGTCCAAAGCCTCTTGAAGATTGCTGGACATGACATCTCTTATCTTAACCCCTCTACCTCTGGGCTCTTAAGTCCTAAATACATACATACAAAAACCTACACATACACACTCTGCCATATAAGTCAAGATACAAAACCTTTACACAACACACACGCAACTTTAAAACTTGGACCTTTCACCAATATCCTTAAGAAATCCAATTATATCCTCTTATTTTCTCAATGATTCCTTCTCTCCTCTTTCCCTCTGCCCTTCACACTCTAACTTCTTACATCCCTTCATTCTTGTTTCCTTAAAATTCTTCTCTTCTTATTTAACTGAGGAATTATCTTCCCCTCTGACCACAAAACACTTACATAAGCATATTGTTGATGTACTCCGGAGGAAAAAAAAAAAAGACCCTGACCATGTGATTGGAACACCCCCTTCCTTTGGAAAACAGTCAACATTATAAGTAACATTTTATTTCTTAATGTATTAGGAACAGTATATGCTTTAAAAAAGGAAATTTTATTTCTCATACAAACTTCTTTGGGGTTTTTAGAAAAAGTCCTTAATTTAAAATTACCTTGGGATGCCTGGGTAGCTCAGTGGGTTAAGCCTCTGCCTTCAGCTAGGGTCATGGTCTCAGGGTTCTGGGATTGAGCCCCACATCAGGCTCTCTGCTCAGCACGGAGCCTGCTTCCCCCTGCCTCTCTGCCTGCTTGTAATCTCTCTCTTTGTCAATAAATAAATAAATAAAATCTTAAAAAATCAACCTTATAAAAAAAAATATAAACTGCATTGGTTCTGAGTATATGGTCTTCCAGGAGAAAAACTTCCTTTATGACATTCTCCTATCCCAATCTCAATCTGAGTTCTGGATTCATACATCATTCTGCATACTGGGTCTCTCCACCCAGATGACCTACAGACTCCTCAAATTCAACAGGTCAGTAACCAAACCCACTGTCAGCCACAACTCCACTCCTGTGTTTCATATTTCAACCATCAAGGTGGGACACTTGAGCCCTCTTCTCCTCCTTTTAAGCAATAAGTATTTATCAAATTTATACTTTTGTCACACAAGATGCCAGGTTCTAGCAACAGAGCTGTGAATATGACTGAGTTGTACTATTTCTCTGCCATACTGAGTTTACCTCCCAGATTTCCCACATTCATTCCTACCTCTCCATTTAGTTTAGGTCCTTGACAATCCTCATCTGGACTTCTGAAATTTTCTCTAATCTTACCTCTCTTCCTCCCCCCACCTTTTCTCACAGCTTTTTTCCACTAGCAGAGCTTATCATGTTGCTTTGCTGCCTGAAAACACAGAGTCGATAATATTTCATGCTACACGATTTTATGCAATAGCTTTTTATGGTGACCATTGGTAACAGGATATATTATCATCGTTTTCTAATTTATAAGAATTGAATCACGATGTTGTATTCCTGAAACTAATATAATATTGTATGCCAATTATATTTGCTTATATTCTATTCTATTTTATTGTAATATATTCTACTATATTCTATAATTGAATTCTACATTCAATTATAGGAAAGAGAGAAAAACTGCACATGAATCCTGTGGTTACCAAAAATAGCAGATTCTGGGGGAAGGAGAAAGATGGTGGAGGAGTAGGGGACCTAAATATCGTCAGGTGCCAGGAGTTCAGCTAGATTGTTATCAAACCATTCTGAACATCTAAAACTCAATAGGAGATAGAAGGGAAGAAGAGCAGCATTTCTAGGAACAGAAAAGCAAACACTTTCTGGAAGGTAGGATCTGCGGAGAAGTGAATCTGAGGCAATATATGGGAAGATAAACCATGGGGGGAGGGCCTGGCTCCTGGCAAGCAGTAGAGCAGCAGAACACAAAATTCAAACTTTGAGAAGCCTGTTCCACTGAGGGGCATTGCTCCAGAGGCTAAGCAGGGAGTGGAGCCCTCACCGGGACTGTGTGGTCTCAGGACACTCAGGGTCACAGAAAGACCAGGGGTGTCTGAGTGTGGCAGAGCTACCAGGTATCAGAGCAGGGAAACTGGCTAAAGAGATGGACCCAAGGAGTGGGCTTTCAGCTTGGGGTCACCTTAAACCATGATCCGAGACAGGCCACTACTCTTCGAGCAGGGACCCCACAAGTGGCAGATCTGGGGAGAACCCCCTCCTTCCTCCTCTGAGAGGAGCATGCTGGAGCACACTGCCAGAATCCGCTGGGTTTGGAAACTCCAGACGGGGCCATGCACCAGACATAGAAACGCTGGTCACAGGCTGAGTGAGCACGGAGTGCAGCCAGAGACCAGGGAGACTGGAGTGATTGGCTGCTTTTCTCTGAGGGTGCACTGAGGAGCAGGGCCTCAAGCTCTCAGTTCCTCCAGGTCTGATATTTGGAGGTCTCCGTTTTCATTCTCATCCTCCAAATCTGTATGGAAAATGTTTAGAGAACAAAAGCTCCTGAGAGCAAAACCGAGCAGATTACTTAGCCAGGCCCCTGTCAAGGGCAGCACAATTCTGCCTCAGACAAAGACATTTGAGAATCATAGCAACAGGCCCCTCCCCCAGAAAATTAGCAAGAACATGCCACCAAGACCAATTCACCAGTCAATGAGAATTGCAGAAGTCCAGAGCTAGAAGAATGCAACACAGAATTCACGGCTTTTTTCCCAGGATTATTTAGTGTTTCAAAGTTAATTTTTTTTAATTTTTATTTGTCTCTTTTTCTATTTTCTTAAAATTTTTTCTCTTTCCTGTTTTAACAATGGAATACTATGCAGCCATCAAAAGAAATGAAATCTTGCCATTTGCAACCCTTTTTAACTATTTTATCTTATCAATACCTTTTTTAAAAATATTTTTAAATTTTCATCATTATAGTCATATTCTATTCCTTCATTGCATTTAACCTTATTTTTGTATACATATAGGTTTTTCTTTCTTTAAAATTTTGGGATATGGTTTCTTCTAACAGATCAAAATATATCCTAACTCACCTCAAAAAACAAACAAACAAACAAACAAAAAGCCAAGAGGCAGTACTGATGGCTAGGGACCTAATCAATATGGACATTAGTAAGATGTCTGATCTTGAATTCAGAATTATGATTATCAAGGTGCTAGCTGGGCTTGAAAAAAAGCACGGAAGATACTAGAGAATCCCTTTCCGGAGAAATAAAATCCTATTCTGGAGAAATAAAAGAACTAAAATCTAACCAATTTGAAATTTTAAAAAAAGTATTAGTGGGGTGCAATAAAAAATGGAGTTTCTTACTGCTGGGATAAATGAGGGAGAAGAGAGAATTAGTGATATAGAGGACCAAATGATGGAAAATAAAGAAGCTGAGAAAAAGAGAGATAAACAACTACTGGCCCACATGGAATATTCTCCAGAATAGATCAGATTATGGATCACAAATCAGGTCCCAACTTGTACCAAAAGATTGGGATCATTCCCTGCATATTTTCAGACCACAATGCTTTGAAACTAGAACTCAACCTACAAGAGGAAAGTTGGAAAGAACTCAAATACATGGAGGCTAATGAGCATCCTACTAAAGAATGAATGGGTCAACCAGGAAATTAAAGAAGGATTGAAAAATTCATGGAAACAAATGAAAATGAAAACATAACTGTTCAAAATCTTTGGGACACAGAAAAGGCAGTCCTGAGAGGAAAGAATATAGCAATACCAGCCTTTCTCAAGAAACAAGAAAGGTCTTGAGTCCACAACCTAACCCTACACCTAAAGGAGCTGGAGAAAGAACAGCAAAGAAAGCCTAAACCTAGCAGGTAAAGAAAAATAATAAAGATCAGAGCATAAATCAATGAAATAGAAACCAAAAGAACAGTAGCTCATTCTTTGAAAGAATTAGTAAGATTGATAAACCCCTGGCCAGACTTATCAAAAAGAAAGAGAAAGGACCCAGATTAATAAAACCCTGAGTGAAAAAGGAGAGACCACAACTAAAACCAAGGAAATACAAACAATTATAAGAACATATTATAAGTAAGTATACACCAGCAAATTTGACAATCTGTAAGAAATGGATACATTTCTAGAGACATATAAACTACCAAAAGTGAACCGGGAAGAAATTGAAAACGTGAACAGACCCATAACCAGTAAGGAGATTGAAGCAGTCATCAAAAATCTCCCAAGAAACAAGAGCCCAGAGCCAAATGGCTTCCCAGGAGAATTCTACCAAACATTTAAAGAATTAATATCCATTCTCCTGAAACTGTTCTAAAGAATAGAAATGGAAGGAAAACTTCCAAACACATTTTATGAACCCAGAATCACTTTGATCCCAAAATCAGAGAAAGGCCCCATCAAAAAGGAGAATTACAGACTAATATCCTTGATGAACACAGGTGGAAAAATTCTCATCAAAATATTAGCCAATAGGATCCAACAGTACATTAAAAGGATTATTCACCATAACAAAGTGAAATTTATTCCTGGGCTGTAAGTTTGGTTCAACATCTGCATATCAATCAATATGGTACAATACATTAATAAAAGAAAGAACAAGAACTATATAATACTCTCAATAGATGCTGAAAAGCATTTGACAACATACATCATGCTTTCTTGATCAAAACTCTTCACAGTATAGGGATAGAGGGCACATTCCTCAATATCATCAAAGCCATCTATGAAAAACGCACAGCAAATATCATTCTCAATGGGGAAAAACTCAGAGCTTTTCTGCTAAAGTCAGGAACATGGCAGGGATGTCCATTATCACCACTACTGTTCAACATAGTACTAGAAGTCCTAGCCTCAGCAGTCAGACAAAAAAAAAGAAATAAAAGACATCCAAATCAGCAAAGAGGAAGTCAAACTCTCACTCTTTGCAGATGATATGATACTTTATGTGGAAAACCCAAAGACTCCACTCCAAAACTGCTAAAACTCATACAGGAATTCAGTAAAGTATCAGGATATAAAATCAATGCACAGAAATCAGTTGCATTTTTATATACCAACAGCAAGACAGAAGAAAGAGAAATTAAGGAGTCGATCCCATTTACAATTGCATCCAAAACCATAAGATACCTAGGAATAATCCTAACCAAAGAGGCAAAGAATCTGTATGCAGAAAACTAGAAAGTACGCATGAAAGAAATTGAGGAAGACACAAAGAAATGGAAAAATGTTCCATGCTCATGGATTGGAAGGAAAAATAATGTGAAAAATGTCTATGCTACCTAAAGCAATCTACACATTTAATGCAATCCCTATCAAAATACCATCATTTTTTTTCAAAAGTAGGGAGAATATGTGCTATGGTGAGTGCTGTGAATTGTGTAAGACTAATGACTCAGAGACCTGTATTGAAGCAAATAATATATTATATTTTAATAAAATAAAAAATAATTAATAAATTACCAAAAAATAGCAGATTCCTCTTAGCTGATAAGACCTTTCAGGATCTGGTTCCTGCTCTCCCCACTAGTTTTATTTAAATTCCAAAAATCTACACATGATTCATGATGTGTATTGACAATGTTTGTGTCTTATGTAGAATAGCATTCTGCTTATTTTCTATTGATAAAGATCTTACTCATCATTAAAGTTCTCATGTTATTTCACTTAAGAAATGTTCCCTTCCTGCTTGTCTCCAGCTTATTTCATTGCTCTTTGGATTGACCACTGTTTTATTAGTGACCAAATAACCCAACATTGAAATTGATGATTCATTTCCCAGTATATTGGAAGGTCCTCTACTGAAAGACAGCATCTAATTGAAAGTTTTATAGATCTGCCTGAATGCAAAATAAATGCTGTAACTGTCAAAAATTTTATCCCCAAATCTCAGGTGTGAAAATGTCATATTCTTTCCTCTTATTAAATCATATAAAGCAGTTCTAAGGTCCCTAAAAGACTTGGCTGGTGGCAAATTCAATCTCAGTCATGAGTTGTGGCAGCTCTTTCTCTATTCAGAAATATTCAAACCTCATGGACTCTTTGCATTCCAGAATGCCTGACAAAGGAATTTCATTCCATGCTTGACATCACTGGTAAGCTCAAAATTCTAGTCTTTATGGATTCATTCAGGAAGGAAGTTCAGCTTTTTTTTTTAACTAATGTCAGCCATAGGAGATTTTGACTCCAGATTCCAGGGGCTTAGTTGTTTCTTTCATTTGACTCCCATTCTCAACCTTTTGGTTTTCTCACCCTCTAAATAGCCCTATCCTTTGAAGGAGCTCTGCAGTGGAGCTGGTTGGATGTTTCCCTTCACAGAAAAAGCATTAAATTGTTTCCTTTCCCAATCTTTAAGAGAAGTCATCAAAATTATTTGTTTGCTGCATTTGACCCTCCTTTTGCTCCCCACCTGAAGATTTCATTTCTTTCCCCTACCAAACAAAAGCCTTCAAATGTTGTTTTTATTTTGGGGTCTGAAAATGACTTCTTTGGTTCCTCAAATATTGTTTTAAGGAGTGAAAATCTCTTCTGCAAAGTTTGGAGGAATTTGAATGGGGGTTGAGTCTTCCTATAATGCTCAACCTACTATAATAATAAAAACAAAACATAAACACCTTAATTGATTATCCTTTTGTTTATGGAATAAGTGGTGAGACCTAGTTATGATCCATAAAGTGAAATCTCATTTGAATTAACAAAACGTTTAGTAATGTTATCTTTACATTGTTTACAATTATTATCTGAGAAAAGTCAAGTGTCTTCCAAATCTTTGGATCAAGTGCCCTAAGGCTGACCTGCTTAGCTCAATGACCATTAGGGGGCAGCCAAGAACCTAATCCTTTTGTTACTCCACAGTCGTGGAACATTTTCAAACAGATCTCTTTCTTGGGCTTTATACTAAGCAGATATTCCTTCAGAAAAAGAGAAAAAATCTATGTACTATCATAATGTGAAGTACTCTTTCATATCATCAGTCTCATATCTTATGCTTCCTACATCTCTCTCACTCACGTGGCCACACAGACCCTTCACAACCACACACCACAGCTACCACTAGGGCGGTTTTTATTTCCAAAATTATATCCTCACCATGTTTTCCCCCTTTCATTAAATAGCTGAATTTTAAAAAAGAGAGAGATAGGAATTTGACAGCATTTGGAAAAGAGCAAAAGGTGACATTAATTCATGAAACACAACTGTACTGAACAAAGATCAAACTGGCAAATGTTTATGTAATGTATTCAGATGAGCCTAATTCTAGCTTCTATGCAATGCTCACATTTAAACAAACAAAATGGCAATGTGGTTGGATTATGTTTCCTGTGTTTTATCCTGTGCCCCATAAAGGCAAAGGAAAATATTGTTTTCAAGAATATTTTCCTGTCATGTTGGTATAATCGCAACTGGTTTTATTACACAGTTAAATTATATATATGTGTGTATGTTTATGTGCATATGTATCTATTCATCCTAATCCTTTCACTTGTATATTATTTATTTTCCTCTTCTATCCTTGAATCTTTTCCTCTCTTTCTCCATGGACACCAATACACACACATGCATGCACACAGATGTAAATGAATATACATACATATGTGACAAGGTGATTAGAATGAGGTCGACATAGAATTCTTTGCTTCCCAAATTCTGCTAATGTCTGGCTAGAATACTGTTACCCTGATTTTCTGAAGAGAGCAATGAAGCTCAAAAAGAGTTACCCGTAATGACTTAAGAGGTGTTGAGATCACAATACTCACTGCATTCCATTATATGCCATGGAGGGAAAAACTGCAAATAATAAGGATTCTTGACTGTCAAAATAGAGGACAAGATATTAAACTATAATAAATGTCAGACAAATTAGGGGAAAATGTTACCTTCTCTTTATCAAGAGGATGGTGAAGGTCATCATTAGTTGACCTTATAAAAGTACTGAATCTGGAACACCATGTTTTTGTTTTCTTTCATTGTTTTTTTCTAGCCTGTAACTCACTGTCTGTCTTTTGTTCATCCTCAGAAGCAATGATCCTTTCCTCTTTGATCTTTCTTGACAAATCAATTTGGGAATTCTAAAACAGAGAAGAGGATCTGTATGAGAAAAGAGTTCAAACTCTATTTGATTTTTATCACTAAGACTACAACATTTAAAACTATTCATCCTGGTTTTTTCAAGCTCTTAAGTAGACCTAAGTATCTTCTTTGGACTATTTTATTTCAGTTACAATCAAACACCAGTGTTAGAAGAAGGAGGAGGAGAAAATGAAGAAGAAGAAGAAGAAGAAGAAGAAGAAGAAGAAGAAGAAGAAGAAGAAGAAGAAGAAGAAGAAGAAGGAGAGGGAGGAGGAGAAAGGAGGAAGAGGATCAAAAGGAAGCCATCTGCTCTTGAAGATCTTTTTTTTAATAGTATAATCCAGAGTCCTCATTTCATCAGGACAGTGCAGCATTATTATTATTTTTTGAAGATTTTATTTATTTATTTGACAGAGAGAGACACAGAAAGAGAGGGGACACAAGCAGGGGGAGTGGAACAGGGAGAAGCAGGCTTCTTGGTGAGCAGGGAGCCTGACTCTGGGTTCCATCCCAGGACCCCGGGATCATGACCTGAGCCAAAGGCAGATGCTTAATGACTGAGCTTCGGAGGTGCCCCTAAGAATAAGATGCCCAGGCTGATTTTCCTTCTGGGAAAATACCAGTAGGAAAATCCCTACTGGGACTTGGTATTCTTATTAGCAAAATAGAATGGAGTAGGAAGGTATAGTAATACTATACTACAGAATGGCAATCCCACTGCTTTTGTCTGTGAAATCTCACATGAAAAATGGGTGAGAAGTGGATGAAGAGCCCTCAATGTTTTTTAACTTAGGAAACTGCTACTGTTTGTGTTCTAAAACCATCCTTTGAGATGGACAAATTTACTACAGTTAAGAAATAAAATGCAAAGATAAGCACTAAAAAGCTCGTTGATCTGAGTCTCAGTTTTTAAGATTGCAAATTTGTTCTATTCAGGTTTACTCAGAATATTGAATGTTTGCTAGTTTACCAAGAGAGTAAAACAAAGAAGTCTGATTTAATTTCATCATCTCTGCATAAGAGAACAGTCGCTAAATTCGAAAGAAAAAAATAAAGTGTGTGTGTTTTCATCACTTACTAAGCTCTAATTGATTTTAAAAGTCTCAAGTTCTAGTATTCTTCATTATAATCTCTACTTCCAAAAATTTGTTTTAGATTACAGAGAAGAAAGACAATGTTTGATAGCAAGTCCTAGAAAATCCTACATATCAGGAGATCAAACCAGGGAGAATAAACTCCTTCATTGCTTCTTAAAATGGGAAAAAAAAAAGGAAAAATGAAAATTTTTCTCAAAATGGAAAAAAAAAGTCTAATATTGGGACAACATTTTCACTCAACCAGCAGAGCTGGGGACATGAAAACAAATTCTGCAATGGCCACTTACTGTATAAAACTAACCTTTCCTGTCAGGTTACTGTTTTAGAAATTTAAAGTTAACAGTCCTGAGGAGAAAGGAAGCAGCAAGCAAGGAGGGATTGACAAGGGTCAGTGAGCGGTGAGTCAGAGGCCTCACTGTGGTCCTTTGTCAGGTATAAAGTTCTTTATGAAGATTATGTTTGTATTTTGGCTTTACAGAAAACCATTGAAGGCTTTTTTCTTTCCACTTGGGAAATGAGATTTTCCCGATTTTCGTATATTGCCATAGCTGAAAGATGGGCCCCTGGCTCCAAATCCTATAACGGATAATAATGTTCACTCCAGAAAAGCCTTTGTTATCTTGCTTTTCTGGTTCAGCTTAAATCTGGTGTGAAATTTATGAGGAGCCAGTCTCTGCCTGATTCCACAGAAGGTATCCCCAAAATCTCACCACATTCGTGAATGTTTGACTAGCCAATGAGCTTGAAAGTTCCCCACAAATGAATCAGTCCCAGTGTGCAAAGTGGAGAGAACTGTTCTCCCCAGAATTCAACTTTTCTTTTGTCTGCTCTTGGCTTCTGATTCTAATCTCAAAGGATGTTTGAGAATTCCAGATTGAAGATATAGGTTCTTCAGTTAAACATGCTAATGTACAAAAATGATTTACCTTACTTCCACTTCAACTCCACTACAATGGAAGTAAAAGGAGGAAAGTATGCATTATGAGAATCAATGAGGGGACAACCGCCCATTTCAAAGGTTACCTCCATTAATTTTGGGAACCGGAAAGTATATGGATAAGTGACTTATCCTGACTCCATATACCTGACAGAGCTGAAAGTGTGTAATGGGAGAGTCTTTAGGAAGCAAATTGATTCATGCCACAGGACCCCAGAAAGCAAGTGAAACTAGAGGTGGGATCTGAGGTGGGTGCTTTGGGTGGAGGGGCAGAAAGAAGAATGGACGTTTTGTTCAAGGAACAGTTAGACCCATTACATCATTCTCCAAATCCTTACTCCCAGGAACAGCCCTACATAACCCCAGGACATATTAGGTTTACTTTCTGGAAAGCTGTAGTTATGGATTGTGTGGTCATTAGACATAGTAGATGACTGAAGTTCCCATCTGAAAATAGGTGAATGATGAGGACCTCTGGTCTCTTTCACTGTTTAGGCTACCAGGCTTACTTACCTCAGACAGGAGGTTAGGTTAGAGTAATCTCTTAAGAATGATAGTAGAGGTATCTTAATAAAAACCCCATTTTACTCCTAATCACTCTATATTCAAAACCATGCAACTATTGGGCTTCCTCCTGTACTTTCAGTTCCAGGCAGATTTTTAGTAACTCACTTGCAAACTTGGACAGCCAAGAATCAGAGGAAAGCTTAAGGCAGAAATCATATTCGTGAGTTAATGGCAGGTACATAGAAAATGAAGCAAAAACAACAAAAGAGCTGTAAAGTTTACCTCTTTGAAAAGAAACAGTGCAGAATATAATCAGATATAAAAATATTTAGATGGGTGCAATTGTAAATGGGATTGACTCCTTAATTTCTCTTTCTTCTGTCTTGTTGTTGGTGTAGAGAAATGCAACTGATTTCTGTGCATTGATTTTATATCCTGACACTTTACTAAATTCCTGTACAAGTTCTAGCAGTTTTGAAGTGAAGTCTTTTGGGTTTTCCACATAGAGTATCATATCATCTGCAAAGAGTGATAGTTTGACTTCTTCTTTGCCTATTTGGATGCCTTTAATTTCTTTTTGTTGTCTGATTGCTGAGGCTAGGACTTCTAGTACTATGTTGAATAGCAGTGGTGATAATGGACATCCCTGCCGTGTTCCTGATCTTAACGGAAAAGCTTTCAG
>PISX010024242.1:0-28255 GCA_004024625.1 Mellivora capensis
GAGACCTCCCTTCCCCGACTTCCCCCCTACAAAATTCTGATCTCCCTCAGCCCCCCTGCCTTTTTTTTTTTTTTTTGGAAAAACGGAGGTGAATTTCCCTCCCAGAAAATGGCCCGTTCTTATGGCGAACGAGTCGGTGGCATTTAGTCTATTTCACTGTTGCAAAGCCACTGCCCTTACCTGGTTCCAAAATGTTTTCAGCCACCCACGTGAAAATGCGCCCTCGGTCCGTAAAGCCGTTACTCCCTCCTCGTCGGCCGGTCCTGGGCAACCACCACCCTGCTTTCTGTCTCGGGGGCCTGACCTTTGGTGGCCGTTTCCCGCGGTGGCAACATAGAATATCTGGGATTTGTATCCAGCTTCTTAGCACGACGCTTTTTGGGATTGACGCCTGTTGTAGCCCGCGTCGGTACTTCATTTCATCCTAATGGCTGAATGATGTTCCGTTGCCTGGACCCCCCGCGTTCTGTGTTTCCACTGGTTGTGTTCTGGGTGCTTGGGTTATCTCGGGTCGTTGGCTACTGTGAATATTTGTGTACAGTGTTTCTGTCGATGTGACTTCAGCCCTCTTGGGCATATAGCTAGGAGCAGAATGGCCATTTCCTCCCTTTCTTAAAATGTGTTCTTCTTTACTTGTTCTCCTAAACGCCTTCTCTCTGTCACCTTACCTGGTAGATGTACTCCCTCCCTCACCGCTCAAACTTTCAGTCAAGGCCTTTTCATTCTTCACCTCCCCAGGATGACTTTCCGTTGCTCACCTTACAGGCCCCCTCTCCCCTTCCTCAAAAGCCTTTCTTCTTTATCTCACAAAGCCCTTGACTCCCCTCGCTCCAGGTCTTCACTCCAGACCTCCCGTGCAAAAAGGCCTCCGTTCGCTAACGTCACGCCGCGCTCTCTCTAATTTACTGGCACAAAGTCCGTCCTCCCCTCGCTCAGAATGCTTCTTCCCTCCGTATTTGCCCTCCTTCAGGCCTTCTTCGCCCACTGTCCTTTTAGAGGCCTCCTCTCCCCACCCTCCTCTCCCCACCTCCTCTCCCCAGCCCTCCAAAGGCCCTCCTTCTCCCCACCCGTGTTTCCTCCTTCACTGCCCAAAGGTACTCTCTCCTTCTGCCCCAGAGCCTTCTTTTCCATCTACTCAGTGGTCTTGCTGCCTCATTTCCCTCAAAGTCTTTCCCACCTCCTTCCTCAAATATTTCTTGTCCCTCACTCATTTTCCTCTCCCCACAGCCTTCTCTCCTTAGCTCCAAGTTGGCCTTCTCAAAAGTACCTTCTCTACCTTAACCCCTGGCCTGCCCCCCCTCACAGCTCCCTCTCAATGGTATTCTGTCTCCTCATCTGCATAAAGGCCTTGGCTTTCCCACAGTCTTTCTCCCTCACTCGAGCTCCATCCTTATCCCTCCACCTCTAAGCTCAAGGACTTCTCTTTCCCGGCCTGCTCCAGGACCTTCCATCCCTGCAACCAAGGTCCTCCTACAGTCAAAGAAGGAGGCAAAAATTGAGCAGAGGCATTGTAAGTAAATGCAATAGACCTCTGCATACTATGTCATAACTTTGTGGGTTTGTAACTTTTGGTGGGTGATGAAATTCAAAGTTAAATAAAGTATATGCTGTTCATTCTTCTATCAGCTATTTTACATAAGTTGGGAAAATATAATTTTTCCTCTTTCACAAATATCTTAAGATACTTTTTAAATGATTGCTTGTAAATCATATTACTTCAAATTATTCATATTTATTTTTTCTTCTATTCATCTAAAATACCAAAGTATTTCTGAATTACTTTTACTGTATTTGTAAATGTTAGTTACAAATACATTTGAGAGCCATACAAACTGAGAGCTTTTTCATTCTCTGAAAAAGTAAGTTCAAAACAAAACTATAAATGGTACATCATTTTTTTCTTGGTCCATGATTTCTTCATTTTCTATTTCTATTTTGAGTGGAACTCGTACAAAAAAAGAATACTGTTATTCAGTGTGATTTCTTTATTTCCTTGGGGACTTTTTCCAATATAGGTTTAACATGTTTTCTCCTAAAATAATCCATGATTCATTCTTTATATTGTCAGATTTCCCAGATTCCCAGGAGGTGATATGTGACTGGATGAATTAAGTATCATTTTGCATTTTAAATGATTTAAGTTAATTAATTTAACTAAATGCAGTGTGTTATGGGTTGAATTGTGTCCCTTCCAGTAAAAAAGTTGGAATTTTAAACCAAAGTACCTCAGAATATGACTTTATTTGGGGAAAAGTTCTTTATAGAGGTAATCAAGTTAAAATGAAGTGAGCCCTAATCCAATAGGACTGTCCTTATAGAAAGGGGGAATTTGGACACAGAGTTAGACATTCATAGAGAAAAGACCAAATGAATAGACACAGGAAGAAGACCGCTGAATATAAAAGCCAAGGAGAGAGGTTTTTCTTCCCAGCCCTCAGAAGGAACCAATCCTATTGACATCTTGATTTTGGGACTTCTAGGCTCCAGAATTGTGAGACAATCAGTTTCTATTGTTTAAGTCACCCAGTTTATGGTGCTTTTGTTCCAACAACCTTAGCAAACTAATGCACACTGAAGAGTAAAATAATGTGGCCATGGCCTGGAGGATTATAGTGAAAGCAAGTTACATGGTCCTAGAGCTAAACTTCCCCTTCTCTTTCCTAGACAGACACTTCTGAGTTCTTTTAGACTTAATGTCACCAATGGAATTTGAAGTTGAAGGATTTGAGGTAGCTCCGGGATATTTCTAGTTTCATATTTCCATTTGGGCTCCCAAGCCACTTTGCTTTTCGGGTTATATTTATGTAGAAGACATAAAGACTGGTGGCATACAGGATGAGGAGACTAGCAGATTGGGGATTCAGAATTTGATCCCACCTATTTTAGCAATTTTCTGTAACCTATTGAATCAGTCTTCATTGCACATCTTTTTCAGGGAGATTTAAAACATAAAACAAGAAATAAAGATTTACTAATAGGTAGTATTTGCAAAATACTTCAGCTCCATTGACAAAACCATGTGTCTAGTTTCTGTATTATTATATTAGAATACTTCACTTACCTGCTATCCTTGGGGAATGAATGAGGCAGTGCATATTGAAAGAAGGTCTGGCTACTTGCCATGTACATCATTAAGCACCATGCTTGCTCTTGTTTTAACCATTTGTGCATGTGGTGTGTTTGGAGGAGCTCTGAATTAGGAATTAGGAGACCTAAGTTATCTTGATTCTGCCACTGACATGCTGTGTGACCTTTGATGAGTCACCTTACCTCTTTAGGTTTCTGTTATCTTGTCTAAAAATTGAGATTTCACTAGATAAGTGTTTCTCCTGCCTCAGTCATTTGTATAACACGGGACATAGTTCTTGATTATTTTAATGTTACCAGTTTTTCATCTTTTGTTGAACTGTCCCACTTTTTTTACAAAAATATATTTATTTTAAAAGGAAACTGTAGCACAATCATAAATTGAAAACTGGTCACATTTGCTACTCTGACAATGATTTATAAAAATAAATATCCTGAAAACAAAGTAATGTTATTAAATTTAAAATTATAAGCAATAAAATTAAAATAAACAACGGAGGATGTATGACAAAATATTTACTTGTTTTACATTGTACTAAGCACTTCATTTTTTACTTCATTTACTCCTTACAATCCTTCAAAATAAACATTATCTCCATTTTACAGATGAATAAACTGAGGCAAAGAGAGTTTACTGATTTGAAGTTCACCAATGATTATGTAGCAGAGCCAGAATGCAAATTCAGGTCTATTTGAGACCAAAGCCTAGAAAGTCCCAACTGAATCTTCTCCAATGTGATACCATTAGCCACTACTCCCATTCTGTCTCCTCACTCTTTAATACAGTTCCTCATCTGAGAGACCTTCCTGCTGAGCAGGGCTGGCAACATAATTTGCATAATGAAAATACAAGGTCCCTTGCTCAAAATTTATTACACATTTCAAGATGATAGCAGAACAAGGACCCCAAGAGGAGGGTCCTTCAAAGAGCCAGACTCTGTAGATGGCACAGGTCTCATACCCATGGATCCTGCAGCTTTGAGTCTGTTTTTTCTTTTTTAAATGTAGTTAGATTTTCAGTCTTTTTTGTAACAGGGAAATTAAAAAATAAAATTCTTTGTGACGGGGAAACACAATTGTTTCTTTATCATTTCTTCCTGCCTTTTAAGGAAGCTGGTGCCTAATCTTTTGTTTGCTGAGCATGGTGAGTGTACAGATGCAAATTAGAGGCAGAGAGGATGGAGTTATTCTGCCTATGAAAAGCAATGCCAGAGGAGAAAGAGTCTGGAGCCTAATAGGGTGAAGAGGAAGATTTGAGAAGACTTAGGTGAGGGCTGATGGGAGATTTTGAAGAGAGGAAAGGACAGTTTAACTGCTCCCAGGGACGAAAGAACAGAGATGTTAAGGGGGATTTTTTAAAGGTTTGCTGTATGGTGAGTTATGTCAACTTTTTTTGGTGTCATGGTAATTTTGATATCCTATCATATATATATAATATATATGATTTATATTTTTTATTTCATTTATATTTCTTTTTATTTTTTATATTTCTTTTCTTTTTTCTTTTTTTTCATTCTACTTTATATTTCTTTTATATTTCTTTTATCATTTATATTTCTTTTATTATTTCTTTTTTATATTTACATTTCTTTCTACACTTTCAAAGTAATACATAAATAGTAAAAAATCAATCCATCCATAAATATTCAATGGTGTTCCTCTTAAAATCAACTCATGTAATGCTGTTGATACTCATACCACACTTTGGGAAATACTGCTCAAGGTAATTTGTAAATAATTGTCTTTCAGTGTAGGGAAGAAAGCAGAGGTAGAGTGCAAGTTAAATATACTGGAGAATTTTGGTTCAGGCTGCCACTCATGGTGCCTAACTTGAGTAAAATGTTTAATTGCTTCCTCTATTTCAAATGCCCATTGAAATGACCAAGAGATTCATAATGGTTGAAAACAAAGAGAACCAAGAAGGTTCATCTGTCATTAACATGCCAGAAATTTGGAGGGATTTCTGAAAGATAGAGAGGAGGCCAGGTCAGACACTACTGAGAAAAGTTGCAGTAACACGTGTTTTACCACAGGTTTAGGCCAAGCCTATCTGGGAGGAGGTGGAGGCTAGGGTACTTTGATTTGGGGATCAATCTCTGTCCTGGAGGGATTCCAGAAAGCACAGCCCCTGTAGAGGGGAGACTTAGGACACAGTGTGCTACTGTCAGCCAATACTTCCCTAAGATGGTGCACTGACAAGTACAGGTCAATTGGGGAAGGGGGACACGAAGTGAACAAATGGCAGTTTCTCGTCCTGTCAAAGCCACTTCTAATTGTAGTTCCTTTCCTCTATGGTGTAGAGCAGTGAGCCCTCTACTCTGTTGAAGTGTACCTGACGATATTAATTTCATCTTTTGTACCCTGTCCTGGAAGCACTCTTCCAAGCTCTTTGTGTGCCCAGCTTCTTCTAATCATTTTTTTTTCTTCTAATCATTTTTTAAGCTTAAATATCATCTCAGATAGGCCATCCTCTAGTCAAAGTAGGTCCCTTACCTTAAACTGTATTGGTATCTCCTTTCTTCACAGCACTCATTACAATTTGTAATTATTTAATTGTTAGTCTACATATTTTTTGTCTGTTTTCTCCACAATATTTTAAGCCCCGTGAGGGCAGGGTTCTTATCTGATTTGTTCAGTGATGTATCCCCCAACCCTAGACTATAGTAGGCATTAAATACATATCTATTGAATGACTAGGAGTTAGGAAAAACAAATAGAAGAAAATGGGTTACTTACTTTAAATATTGTCAAGATATGTAATATACAGTGAAGAAAAAACTCTGATGAATGAATGTTTATGCATAGTGTTAAAATACATAAAACAAATGGTTTAGAAATTCAAGTAGAAATGGACAAAGCCACAGTCATGGTGAGAGATTCTAATACGTATCTTTTAGTCTTTGACAGATAAAATAAAGATATTGAGCATTTGATTAACATACTTTAGCTTGATTTAACATGTATAGTAAAGTTAATATTCATATAATAAATTTCATGTCATTAGAAAGTACCCTACAGGGATGCCTGGGTGCCTCAGTCGGTTAGGCGTCTTCCTTCAGCTGGGACCTTGATTTCAGGGTCCTGGGATCAAGCCCTACATCGGGCTCCTTGCTCAGCAGGGAGCCTACTTCTCCCTCTGCCTGCAGCTCCCCCTGCTTGTGCTCTCTCTTTGAAAAACAAATAAAATCTAAAAAAAAAACCAACCAAACAAAATAAAGTACCCTACCGACCAAAAATACACATTCAAGTGTATGTGTATGGAAATTGGTCTTATTAAATAAGAAAGGACATTTTCATTGATATAAAGAAGACTTAAAAATTATAAGTGAATATTATTATGATTCCATCCTAATAATTAGTTTGTAAGTGGATAATTTTCTAGAAAAATTAAGGTTAAAATTGGCTCATGAGCATGAAGAAGTGAAATGTTGTTGAGGAATTATTCACTCTACTAAATACAGAGTCAGATTATTTATTGATGAATTTTCCCAAACTTTTAATGGATAAATATTTCCTATGCTGTTTAAATTTTTTCAGTATAGAAAAAATACGGAAAACTTCCCAAATTATTTTATGAAGCAAATATAAATCCCATACCAAAACCTACAGAGATAGCAGAAAAGGAAATTCAGGCATACTTAGGAATGTTGATCCACAAATCCTACATAAAGTGTTAGCACTTGTGGGCTTCAGGAATGCAAAAATATTTTAATATTGGAAAATATATTAATATTCAACAGTTAATAGGCAGAGGGAAGTATGATTGTTGCAGGAAATAGTAAAAGCCCTTGATAAAATCCCATATCCATTCTTGATTAAAAATGAAACAAAATAATAACCAAAAATTTGTAGTAAACCAAGACTAGAGGAATGCATCCTTAATTTAAAATAAAAAATTGCTATCTTAAGTCAGCAGCCAGTTATACCTAATGTTGAAACACTAGTGTATTCTCATTAGAGTCAGGATTGACTATAGTATGGCCATTATCATAGCTGCTTTTCACCATAGTTTCAGAAGTTCTAGCAATGAACTGAGAGAAGAAAAAGAAATGAGCTGTTAGTATTGGAAAGAAAGGAGGCAAAACCATCTATATTTAGTGATAATATGATTGCATAGATCTGGAATGAAAATGAAGAACAGTGGAGAGCTAAAGAGCGTCAAATAAGGTAGTAAATCAGAATATACATGAACCCAAATCAATAGCTTTCTTACATACCAGCTGTAAATCAGCTAGAAAATGTAATGAAATAGATTATATTCACATAGCAAAATATATATGATATAAGGGAGTAAACATAGTAAGAATAAAGCATGGGACCTGTATGAATATAACAATAAACCTTACTCAGGGAGAGAAGAAGAGAGTTGAATGAGTGGAGAAAACAAACCTATTATTGGGTGAAAAAATATTGTACAGTTATCACTTCATTCCAAATGAGCTGACATATAACTGAATTCATGCCAAGCACATGAGACACACAATAAATGTTTTTAATGAATTTTATATAAGTGAACATAATTGCAATAAAAATATTATTTTTTTTGACTTGATAAAATGATTCTAAGCTTCTTCTAAAAAATTCTTCAGAGTTAAGAATAAAATTTTGATAATGAAGACTAATAAAAGGATTTCCAGATCAGTTATTAAAACATATAACAGTGTAAGATAAATTATTATAACAGGGGTGCTATTGGTTCATGAACACATAGAGTAATGGAACAGAGTAGAAAATTCAAGAATCAGATTTATAACTCTTTAATGACCTAGAATATGATGGCAGTATCATAAGTAGGAAAGGATGGACTTTATGAATTTGGACAACTAGAAAAAAAGCATCCCTACTTCATAATATATTCCAGGTGGATTAAAGATATAAATTTCAAAAGTGTTAGAAGGAGGGCACCTGGGTGGCTCAGTCAGTTAAGTGCCTGCCTTTAGCTCAGGTCATGATCCCAGGGTCCTGGGATGGAGTCCCACATCGGGCTCCCTGCTCAGCGAGGAGTCTGCTCCTCCCTTTCTCTGTGCCTCCCCTGGCTTGAGCTCTCTCTCTCTCACTCTCTGTCTTTCAAATAAATAAATAAAATCTTTTTAAAAAAGTGGTAGAAGGAAATATTGGAATTTAGAATATCTTTCTAAACATGACCCAAAAGGCAGAAATAGTAAAGGAAGAGATTGATACATTTGATTACATAAAACACTTGAAACTTTTGAACTTCTCAGAACATCATAAAAAATATAAAGTTAGCTGACTGCCTTGAAAAATATTTGTAACATATGTGACAGACTAAAGCTCAAGTTCTCTATTATACAACAAATGTATGAAAGATGTAAGCTCACTGATGACTGAAGGTGCAATTAAAACAAAAGAAATACCATTATTTTGGCCATCAAACTGGCAAACAACAACAAAAAGTCTAGGGTGCAAGAAAACTGGTATTTACCTGCACTACTGGTAGAAGTGTACTTTTGGGCGGGCAGGCTTGCTGGAGGGTAGTGTCACCAAAATCAAGAGCCATTCTTTACTAATTTATCCTAAGGTATTTTTCATAGCTATTGGCAAATACATAGTTCCAGTGGTAATCATTACACTGTTCTTTCTTTTTTTTCTTTTCTTACTGAGGTATAATTGACATATAACATTACATTAGTTTCAGGTGTACAACATAATGATTAGATATTTGTATATATTGCAAAATGATCACAATAACTCTAGTTAACATCTGTTATCGTACATAGTTATAAATGATTTTTTCTTGTGATGGAAACTTTTGAGATCTACTCTCTTAGCAACTTTAAATATGCAATACAGTATTATTAGCAACTTTAAATATGCAACACAGTATTATTAACTATAGTCACCATGTTGTACATTACATCCCCAGAACTTATTTATTTTATACATGGAATTTTGTACCTTTTGATTCCTTTAACCCATTTCACCTACCCCTACCACCTGTCTCTGGCAACCACCAATCTCTTCTTTGTCTATGAGTTTTGTTTTGTTTTTGTATCTATGAGTTCTATGCAGTGTTCTTTATAGTATCAATATCTTGTGAATAACTTAAATGTCGTTCTATAGGGGAATGGTTAACTTAGTTGTAATAGGGCTGAAAAATGGAATACTGTGAAATTATTAAAGATAGTCTTGAAAAATATTGAATGATATGGACAAATCCATGCTACAGGAACAAAGACAGATATACTTTCCTCTTGTATAAGAGGGAATGATGCGAATAAAACAGCAGTCTGTTTGAAGTGTTGAGGAAGAAGGATAAGGAGAGTTTTACAATGTCTAAGGGCTTCATTTTTATCAGTAAATAAAGAAGCCATCAATATATGCCAAGAGTTTCTGTGATGGGGTCTGATTTAGTTGTTTCCAAGTTGTTAATTGCTTGGGCCTCTGAATGTTAATGTTGTTTGTCAGAGGCAAATTCAGTATTGTAATTCAGTTTATAGCACAATAATAAGATGTGTTAGTCTATGGCTTAAGCATTTTAAAATTCATTATTTTTAATTAAAAAATTTTAAAATATCAATACTTAGTTTTTCAGTTTTCAGCAGACTCACATTCTGATTAATAGTACCTAAGCTGTTATGAGATGTAAGTATAACACCTGTTAGTCCTTGGACTTTCCATAATCAATTTAACCAAGCAAAAGGTAATTACTATTAAAGGGTCATAAAAAGTGATCAATGCTTTATACTTTGGGATTAATAATTTCACTGTTTCTTAAGGGTTCTCGAATTCTGTGTCTCCAAGTGAACAGAGTATTCTGTGGAGCGGTGAAAATGCTAATGGACGGTCTCTGGAAAAAACTTCCATTTGGGAAGGTCTGTTAAATTTTTTCTTTCCAACAAGTAAGTTCTTCGACTTTTTTTTTTCCTCCCAATGTTCTCTTTTTGAAGAGTAGTTACATGTTTAGGAGGCAGTGTGGGCTGTTGGCACAGGGGAGAGCCAGACCTGAGTTTTAATGCTGACTCTGCCCTTTGCCTTCGGTGAGGTAACATCTCTGAACTTCAGTGTCCTCATCTTTAAAATGAAAATATTTACCACAAAGAATTGTGAGGATGACCTGAAACTGTACTTTTAAGACATTCCATAAATGTTAACTCTTTATGGAAATGCTTCTCCTTCACAAATATCTAAACCTTTCATAGTTTATCTTAATGGCATTGCCTGAAATTTAGTCACTGACCCAATATTGTGAAATCAATATCTTCTTTAGCATTAATCAGGGAACTGTGTGGCTCTGATGTTATGGAATATACCAGATGTTCTCCCATCTGTTTTAGTGATAAAAAGTTCAGGTTTCAAGTCACATCATATTTTTGTGATTCTGTATATAATATGTTTATCAAGCACATGATGCCCCCTGAGAATTATTAACCACAAATAAACATGTTTCATTTTCTACAGCATGTGGTGCCCTTTCAAGGAGAATCTTCAAATAAATTGACATGTGAATTACAAGGATGAAGCTTTTATTAAAAATCATGAGGAGAATTTATTCTAACAAAATTTGATGTACATATATAAGCACAAAATTGTATCCATTGTTTAATTTCAGGGTCTACCACTTAATTTTTCTGTGCTCTTGCATAAATCTCTTCACGTTTCTCTATATTGGTTTCATCCCGTACAAAACAGGCATTATAACACCTAGTGCTAATGAAAATAACAAAATAAATGAGGCCCTTAAATAAACTTTAAAAATGGCCATGGTCAAGTTGAGTGAAGAAAGAGAAATTTGAGGGGTTGCCTGGCTGGCTTAGTTGGTAGAGCATCTCAATCCTGGGGTTGTAAGTTTAAGCCCCATGTTGGGCATAGAGTTTACTGTAAAAAAATAAAAATAAAAATTGGGGTGCCTGGGTGGCTCAGTCAGTTAAGCATCCAATTCTTGATTTCAGCTCAGGTTATGATCTCAGGGTCATGAGATCGAGCCTTTCATGGGGCTCCACACTCAGCCGGGAGTTTGCTTCTCTTCCTCTCCCTCTGCCCTGCACCCCAGCTCACACACACTCTCTTTAAAAAAAATAAATCTTTTAAAAAATAGAAATAAAAACTTTAAAAAAAAAGAAAGAAATTTGAGAAGGTGGTGTGTTGTGAAACTAAAAAAATGGTTACTGAGTGCCAAAGTTGGTCATAAACAACAACAGATGATGATTTAAGCTTTAGAGCTTATGGAGGTAACAGACATACACTGTCGCATAATTACCTCTAATAACATTATACAAACACTGAAGCCACCTTTAAAAATAGCCTAAATATGAATATCTGCATTCCAAAGTATTCCTTCAACCTGGTGCAGTAAGTTGAGTCAAAATCAATTGTATGAGATGCCCAACAAAATCAGACGGTTCATTTTAAAAGAAACTTTGGGCCCAGGTTGACTCAAATCTTTCAAAAACAGGGATTAAATATTTATGAAATGTATACGCTATCTCTTTGAAAAGAATAACTACAAGTTCATAAGATGTAAAAATACTTTTAACCAATTTATTTCCTCCCGTGTATAATTGAAAAGGAACACTCTCCCCACATAAGCACTAAAAAAAAAAAAAAAAAAAAAAAAAAAAAAGCCTGCCGTTTTGTCATCAGGCTGTTGTTCATCAAAGATTTATCTCTTGCTCATTAAAGTGATAACCTTGAGACAGGCTGGCAGGGAAGCTCGAGAGGTCACATGATCTTTCTCTCTTTGGACAAAATTATATACAGAAACCTGATAAAAATTAGTCTACCCTTTTTATTCTTCAAAATACAGGTGTCTCGGTAATTTAAGAAAGCTAATTTTAGTATCTGGCATGAAGTCCATCAGATGCAATTTCAGTATAAAATAACAGAAGTTCAGCATTAGATGGGATCTTAGAGATCATCCAGTCCAGTCTCTTCTGTGATTTAAAATCTCTTCTTTGACTTCCATTACTGGAAATTGGTCTTTGAGCAATGCCAATAGTAAATTCAACACGCAGTAAGTTCATACCATCTCTGACCAGACCCTGACTCTAGTCACCCTTTTTTAAGTGTGTGGTGCTTAGGAATGAACATGGTATTCCCAATGCAGTCCAGCCTGGGGGAGGAAATCACTGTGGGCCTGACAGAATTGGAGAACAGATTGCCCAGTGTATATAACAAGAAAGTAGACCAGGTGCCTGGGTGGCTCAGTGGGTTAAGCCTCTGCCTTTGGCTCAGGTCATGGTCTCAGGGTCCTGGGATCAAGGCCCACATTGGGCTCTCTGCTCAGTGGGGAGCCTGCTTCCGCTCTCTGTGCCTGCCTCTCTGCCTACGTGTGATCTCTCTCTCTCTCTGTCAGATAAAACGAAAGTAGACCGAACTCTCACATGTCTAAAATGTGTGGGAAGTGAATATCCAAGTCAGCTAGAAATGCATTAAATTTATGGCCTTGCACAGATTACTTTGGTTCTTTATTTCTAGAATGGGGGTTTTGAAACTCATTTTGAGAGTTTGTTGTGAAAATTAGAAATGTGTGTAAAGCAAGGAACCTGGCCCAAATAGATACCTAGTGAATGGTAGCTATTATTACTTTTACTTTAGTTTTAGGAATTGCCAATCTTTAAAAAGGAGAATCAATCTATCTATCTATCTATCTATCTATCTATATACTAAGAGATAAAAACGTATGCCTGTAACCATGATATTGTTCTTTGTTAACATTAAAATTCTTTGGAGCGATCATGAAATATCAGTTATTACTTTTCTAAGTCTGTAGTTGTTGATCATATTGGAGAGTGAACCGAATCTACGCTGGCCTTAAGCCATACTGTGGAAGTTTTCTTTTTGAATGTAAAACATGACATCTGTCTTTTTGGTTGTCATTTGTTTATACGTCATTTGCTTATAAAACAGGATTGTAAAAAAATCAGTTATTTGAGCTTGTGCATCTTTATTTATTTATTTATTTATTTATTTATCTATTCATGAGCTTGCAAATCTTATAGATTCAGATATGTATGGATTTATTGCAGTTGCATGAACCTTGGTGTTCATGCTATAAATCACTGCCTATTCAAAATTATAGAGACATAATTTAAGGCCAAAAGGAAGAATCTGAAAACATACTGTAGTGCTAATATGGTAAGTGTTCACAGAAAGTAGGTCAATATCAGTAGTACCACTTACCTTATACTCTAGCAATAAACTGTGAATTTTACTTACATTCATTTTCATTGACATATTTAATGAATTTCTGTAGCTTAGAAGAATTGAGTGAGAAGATATCTATGGTATTATTTTAACAAGGTGTCGGTTTTAAAGACATTTGATATTTCTTGTTATTTAGCTCCTTCTGTTTTATATATGTATCATACTACTCAGCTTATGATCTATAGTCCTTTTAAAACTACCTTACCAATGACCTGTTAACAATTTATATTTTTCTGCAGTTCATCTAGAATCGAAATGTGATGTTAATAACTTTGTGATAATTTTTAGCTTAACTCTTATATTTTTTCAGCATTCATCACTTTGTATATGTTATTCAGTCTTTAAATGCACCAGTTTGAATGATTTTTTTCTTGTTTTGCAGTCATTATTTAATCAGGGAAAATGCTTATTAACCATACTGAATTCTTTTTCTTGGGGTTTTGTTTCTGAAAGCGTGCATTCCAAAGGTGAATCAGGTGGTGAAGGCTTGCAATGAGCTGCAAGATTATAACATGAGTGAATGTTTGGGATACAAATGCTGTTATACATCCTTCAGGACCAGTAACTTCAGCTGTTTTGCCCCATTAAAAGATAGTAAGTTCATCCTCTTACATTTATTTTATTTCTTTTTTAAAAAATCATATAAATAGGTCACAATGGCATAAATTTAAATTTCGATCTCCCAGCTTCACACCTAAAGAGGGCTCCCAGCCCTAGAGCAACACTCTGTAAGAGTCCTGAGGTTGTCAGGCATCTATTCATGAACAGTTTCTGCTTAGCCCTTGGATGTGACTTTGACAGTTCAGAATTAGTCTTATCTTTTCTTTTGCCTTGGCCACTCTCTGTCTTCTTCCGAAGATTTCAGACTTTATGATACATGACCCTCAGTGCCTGGGAGAAGATACCAATCAGGCATGCCTTAGCTTATTTTTCTCATCTTAACTTCTCTTCCTACTTGAGTAGAATTCTTCCCATTTATCTTTTCTTCAACATCTCAGTATGTAACAATAGACTCAAATGTTCCTTGTTAAGGTTTGTTTATTAGTTTCTCTTTGTTCTATTGTTTCTGAATCAGGTTCTTAAGGTTTTTATTTTTTCTTTACCAAGTTTTAAGAACTAGACCATCTGTTTTTGCTCCTGCATTTGGACAGTAGGGACATATTACCAGTTGGTCCCATGAGGGCATATTAGATATGATTAAACACTAACAAATACTACAAAAAGGATGCATGCAAAACAATGTCTTAGGTTAATCTAGTCCCTATTCAATTTACAACTCTTTGTTGAACATCTAGTATTAATAATGGAAACTGAAACCTGATCATGAATATAGTATTATAATTTCAACACTGTAACATGTTGTTTATAATTCATTCATCAGTTTAGTCTTTATATTATGTGTGAAGAGACATTTGGTCTTTATAGAGGGGAAAATTGAACCGTGACTTATAATTCCCCAATCATATTAGAATGCATTTCCAAATGAATATAAGAATAAAATATGCTTGGGGCACCTAGCTGGCTCAGTTGGTTGAGTGTCCAACTCTTGGTTTCAGCTCAGGTCCTGATCTCAGGGGTGTGAGATCAAGCTCTCAGCAGGTTCTGTATTCAGTGTGGAGTCTGCTTGTCCCATTCCCTGTGTCCTTCCCTCTAGTCTCTCTCTAAAGCAAATAAATAAATAAATAAATAAATAAAATCTTAAAAATGAATAAAATATGCTTATTCACCTGCAAATTCGTAATTTCTTGTTTAATGTTTTATAATTTGAAGTAAACATTTAAGAAGCCATTTCTTTAACAAATTAACTATTCATAGATTAATTCACTCCTTGACTGCTTGAGAATGTATAACATGGCCAAGGGAAAAAATACACTTAAGCTATAGGAAGAAATATATAGTATGAGTCTTACTAGTCTGTTAGCAAAAACAGTAGGATCATTTTGCTAAGGCTTCCTTTGGGAAGCATGTATTTCAAGTGTAGTGTTTAGTTGTATTTCAAGAACATTTCATAAACTCCTGCTTCTGATAGAGTAGCAAAGATATTTACCTGTCATATAAGAATACCTCCTTGGGATGCCTGGGTGGCTCAGTTGGTTAAGCGGCTGCCTTTGGCTCAGGTCATGATCCCAGCATCCTGGGATCGAGTCCCACATCGGGCTCCTTGCTCGGCGGGGAGCCTGCTTCTCCCTCTGCCTCTGCCTGCCACTCTGCCTGTGCTCGCTCTCTCTCTCTCCCTCTCTCTCTGACAAATAAATAAATTTCTAAAAAAATTTAAAAAAAAGAATACCTCCTTATTTTGCTTTATTCACTGGTAGTTTTTTAAATAAAAACTTTATGAAAGAGTTCAGATTTCCTTCTCTTGCTTAAGTCATAAAAGTAACAGGATATAATTAAACCAACAGAGCCTACACAGATGTTCCGGATGTTTGGGCTTGGTGTGATCAGCATGATCATCCTGGGATGTCTGCCCATTTATTGCTGCGCTCTTTGCCGGAGGAGGTAGGCAAACATAAACTTTTATTTGCTGATTGCTGAGTGTATTTGGATATTTCTGTGCAGACACATTTATTCATATGCACTAGAAACACAAGGATTATGTTTGGGTCCCTTTTGTTTAAAAGAAGGTAGCTTAAGAAAAACTCAAAGTAGAGTTCTCATAATATTCTTAAATGCGTGGTAATATTTTTCCAAAAATTTAGACATTCTCTTGCATAGTCTGTACCTTCCCTCATCAGACAGTTGGAAAATAAAATATATCAGTGAGCTGGGAGTGTGTGAGTGGAAGTGGTTATTAACTGCAAGTCAGAAGAGTTCCCAGAAGTGTTGTCTCCATCTATAGTAGCTGGTCATCTACTATTGGGTCTTAAAAGCCTTGGTCTGTCTTCAAGCCAATTTGTATCAGGTTTCTTCTTACCATCTTATAAAAAATCCCAGTGGCCTATTGGCACGATGTTTCTAAGGTTTTAAAAAATACCTCTCTGCCTACTGGGACAGTGGATGTGGAGATAAAGAGCAGGGCCAGGGTGAGTGAGGCAGTTGGAGCACAAAATTTAAGGAGGCACTCACTCTCAGGTTTGTGTAAGGGCACTAGCATGACCATGCAAGTAGGTATTTTCTTCAGTTCTCAGGGAAAGAGAAGGTACCTGGGGTGCCTGGGTGGCTCGGCCGGTTGTCCGCCTCTTGATTCAGCTCCGGTCAGGATCTCGGGGTCCTAAGATGGAGCCCTGCCTCAGCCTCCATGCTCAGTGGGGAGTCTGCTTCTCTCCCTCTCCCTCACCACCTCCCACTCCCACCTCACTCCTGCACCATGCATGTGTGCTCTCTCTCTCTCAAATGACTGGATAAGTCTTAAAAAAAAAAGAAAGAAAAAGCAAAGTCACCTATTGAAGATTAAGCTTCTCTGATGTTTTTACTCAAGTTAATGAGAAAGTGGTATTTGAGGTACCAAAAAATTGTTTAGATTTCACTGGAAGATTGACACTATACTACACATGAGTTACCTTGTTTTCCATAAAGATCATTAAGTCTTTTTTTTTCTTTTTTTGTACATTTTGCTTGAGTTTGATGAGTGTGTCATATTCAACACTGTATTTTCAGTCCATAGCAGGTGCCTCATATATTAAGGTGCTTAATATACTTTTGTTGAATAAATGAGTGGTTGAATGAATAAAGAAATATAGTAGCTGGCGTTGGCTGGCCTGGAAGGCAGTCTTACAGTAATTTAAACTTTCTCATCGCTTATATCATTTTCTCAGACCATTTTGAAGACACATGGAGTCACAGCATTTCAACTCCTCCAGTTTGCTGACAGTTCTTCCCATTTTTTTTAAAGATTTTATTTATTTATTTGACAGAGAGAGATCACAGTAGACAGAGAGACGGGCAGAGAGAGAGGAGGAAGCAGGCTCCCCACTGAGCAGAGACCCCGATGTGGGGCTCAATCTCAGGACCCTGAGATCATGACCTGAGCCAAAGGCAGAGACTTTAACCCACTGAGCCACCCAGGCACCCCAGTTCTTTCCATTTTTACTTAGTTTCCAGTACTGAGTGTATAATCCCTAGGCCTCTCTCATTTTCTTTCTTTCCACAGATGATTGGGAATAGGAGTGGAATTTTTGACCTTTCCTTCTTCCAAGTTTGATTTCAGATAAAAGATAACTCAGAATAAAAATGAAATAATATTTGCTAGAAAATTGTGGCTAGGATTATGCCATGCAATTTAGAGCCTGGTATAATAGGCCTGGTATAATAATTTAATTATAGCCTCTGTATTGTGTCTCTGCCAAGGAGTTTTGTGGGGATATTCAGGTACACTGGATTTTTCTTTAAAATGAAATTCAAAGAATTACTCCTTGATAAGAATATATTTTCTTCTTTCTACATAGTATAAACTAAACTGCTTGAGACTTGAACAATGTGAATAGTATGTTTACTGAACACCAAAAACTTTGGCTTACTATGATTTATTTATTTGTTTATTTTTTAAATTTGTTTTACAATTTTGTGTAAGAGTGGCATGTTCCTTCAGACGTCCTGGGTTGTTTGTTGCAACCCCGGATTATGTGGGGGCAGCTTGCCGCTTAGCTTAATTTCTAGGAACAATGGATGTTCAAAGGTGGATGTGGCACTGTCAAGCTTTTCCTGGTAAGCTGATGTTAGAGGCAAGGGTAATAATTGTGATAGAATAAAGATCCTATCCTTGATACCAAACAAGGAGCTTAGATGGAAGCCAAAGCCTGCTAACCATCCCTCTGCCTTTTGGGGGTCAAGATATCTCTTTAGAACTATCCCCTTAACTCACTTCCTGTTCATTTCAAAGAATAAAGAGATAGATAAAATATTGCAGTAGGTAAAATAAATGACCACATAAAAGGGAAGTAGATGCAGCAGTAAAATCAATATGTAGTGGTTTTTAAAAGAAAAGAAAGTAGCCAAACACAGTTGTTTGTCTAAATCAGAGGGGCTAAAAGCCAAAAGCAGATCTGCAGTAACATGATCTGGACCTATTTGTTAGAAGAACTCTTGAGACACTGAAAGATACTCTTAAGCTCCTCCTCCTGCTGGACCCTGTCCTATACATTAAATATAGACACCTTCAGATGTTGTACCCCTCCCCTCTCAGCCTTTAGTTGTAAGCCAAAACAAGTGATGTCTTGACATTCCCCATCTCCTGCCATTAGGACAGTGAGTTTTATTTACAGATTGCCTCAGGCAAGAGTTGGAGGAAGTAAAAATGAGAAGTAATATGAGCAGGTGGGAGAAATGAAAACAGTTTAGGGGAAGAGGATAATCACTTGCATTCTTTTGGTGCCTAATTCATGCTTTCCATAATTGACCGTATTTAGTCACTGCTTGTGCTAGGGAGGAGGCAGAAATGTCCACGACATAGGCCCTACTTTCAAGAAGTTTAAATCTACCTTAAAATAAGTCCCAAGCATGATATATTAAATAACAGTACAAGACAGAATATAATTAGGGACTGAAAGAGTGGTGGCAATAACTTGTTGAAGTTCTGAGGCCGTGGGGATCAGGATAAGTGGGAGAGAGCAGAGCGGGTTCCACAGTGGAGGTGCTATTTGAGCTGAGTTTTGAAGGGAGGACAAGATTTAGGTTGAAGGATGCTCCCACAGAATTCAGTACATCCAGATGGAGTTTCCACCTTAACTGCTCATCATTTGTAAGCAGAGGTGGCTGAAATTTGCCCCTGGAGTAATCTATAAAGGAATCTCTAGTTTACTTCTACTTGACTTGAGTTCAGGTGTGGTACGAACCAGGTACACAGAGAACTCAAGACTGCTTGAGCTGGTTGCACATATACAAAAGGGAGCAGAAAGCATTAGTGAAACACTTTCTAAGAATTTGCTACTAATAGCCTTATTAAACTTGCATATAAGATGAGTTTTGAAATTCATTACATCTTCAAGGTTATGTAAGATCTATTTTTATTCTCATTAATAGGGATCAGAAGCCTCATTAGGTTTAAGTGTCACTGGCTGGCTTAAGACTTATATAGAGATGAAGAAAGGAAAAGATCAGGTGGATGAGGACAAAAGGAAGCAGGGGAGGAGGGCTCTAGTGGAGAGAGGAGAAGAGCGGTGTCTGAATTGTTCCCGTTACAGTAATAGAATGCCAATAATAGTAGTCTCAAGTGTCAAATTAAGTTTCTAATCTTTATCTGTTTTTAGATAAAGTTTAATCTCTATGCATAGGCCAGTTAAACATCTGTGTATTATATAGTGATATGATACTTGAGTATGTACATAGCTTTGGTAAGGTAGAAAATTCAAATATTATAATACCATGCCTATTAAACTCAGATGGAGTGCATTTTCTTGTTTTCTTTTTTTTTTTTGCAATTTTAAATTAAGAAAAAATTCAGAACTCGGTCTGCAAATGACAAAACTATGTTTTCTCTCAACTAATAAAAAGCCATTTTTTTAAAGATTGTAGATCATCTGATACACAGATGATGTAAATAGCACATCCCCCATACACTTTCAATGTTGCTTCTTGCCAGATGGCTGTTACTGAAAATTTCTACATTTAGACAAATCCTGCTGCGTGATTCTCTGTATTTATAATGTGGTTTTCATTATGCAGATAGTCTTAATACTGCTTAGTTTCTTAGAAAGGGAGGTAAAGTATTGGGAATAAATGTGTCAAAAATTGCCTAAAAATCATCACCCATTGAATTTTAAAAATAGGCATTTACATTTTCAAATCCCCATGTTTGTGTGTTTCATTATACTGTACAATGTAATTAGTAATGTTATTTTGAAAAGCTTTATGTAGTAATTAACCAACTGCTGAAAGGTTTGAAGTTCCTGGATTATATACATATGAATTCAGAGAAAGGAAATAAAGTCCATAAAATTTAAAAGTATGGCTAGTCTCTAAGAACTTTGATAAAATATGATCAGATGAGAATGTGAGCAAACTGGAACCCTGCTCTGACATGAGTCACTATAGATTTGAAACTCACATAAAGCCAGTTCTTCTTGGACCCTGTTCAAAGTAATTTAGTTACTGAAATAATAAGAGAATCTCATTATATGCGGATTATATGTCTGAGGTGTTCCCATTGCAAAGACTCCAAGGGCAGCATTTTAGAGAATTCTGGAATAGTAGGTACTATTAAAAAGAACATTTTGTTGCCAAGTAACTAATAACCTCATTGCAAAATGCAGTGGCCTTTTCTCAATTCCCATCCAACTTGAACTTTTTGTCACATAGTAGTACATTGTTGACTGCTCCTTTCTTGAAAAATTTCCTTCCTTGGATTTCATTGTTCCCCTTACCATTCTGATCCATCACGGTTTGCTTTTCTTTGTTCTCCCAGCCATGGCTGTTTTCCAAAGTCTTATTCTTATCTACCAGAGAATATTACAAGTATGTATCAGAAAGAACATTTGAAAAGATCTGTATTCTAGTTCTGTCTTTTCTACCAGTCTTATAGTGAGTTTAACTTCTTTTGGTACTGGTTTTCTCTTGAAGTTAGAGTAGAGAATTGAGTCAGATAATTCCTGAGGTCCTTTCTAATAGTAATATTCTGGTTTTCTCTGGGTGAATAACTCTTTTAAATCTGAATCCTGAGGAGGGTGACTGAGTGGTTCAATCAGTTAAGCATCTTTCTTTGGCTCAGGTCCTAATCCCAGGGTCCTGGGATCAAGCCCCCACATCTGGCTCCCTGCTCAGCGGGGTGTCTGCTTCCCCCTTTCCTCTTACTCCTTCCCCTGCTCATGCTCTCCCCCCACCAATAAATAAACAATTAAATAAATCTTTTTTAAAAAATCTGAATTGTGGGGCGCCTGGGTGGCTCAGTGGGTTAAAGCCTCTGCCTTCGGCTTAGGTCATGGTCTCAGGGTCCTGGGATCGAGGACCCCATCGGGCTCTACTCAGCCGGGAGCCTGCTTTCCCCCTCTCTCTGCCTGCTTTTCTGCCTACTTGTGATCTCTCTCTGTCAAATAAATAAATAAAATCTTAAAAAAAAATCTGAATCCTGAAATCCTTACCTTTACTTCTTCCAAATTTCTTATTGCCTTCATGAATTAGTTCTGTTAGTACCTTAAATGCAACATGTGGAAAACTGAACTTACCTTTTTTCTCTCAAATCATCTCCCCTTGACATCTGTCCATTTCTATCAATAATTTCTTTAGTCTCCCAGACTAGAAACCTTAAAGTCATCTGTGACTACTTTCCTTTATTGGCAATATGTAATCTATTCTCTTAATCCATTGTCATTTTTTTTTTTTTTTTTGCTTTCCTTTGGAATGAGTCTGAGCCTCTTCTCAAATTTATCTATTTATACAGCTCGGTCCAGGTCTTGTATGTTGTCAACTTCTGTCCCGGTTACGTGGTTTCAGGAGAGGAGCATAAAGGAGCCAAGGTGTATTATTAGTCTTTTAGGGCTACCATAACAAAACACCAGAGACCAGGGGATTTAACCAATAGACATTTATTTTCTTACAATTCTGCAGGCTAGAAGTCCATGATCATAATGCCAGAGGATTTGATTTCTTGTGAGGGCTCTCTTCCTCCACATGGCCATCTTCTCACTGTGTACTCAGATGGCCTTTCCTTGATGCATGAGAGAAGGGGAAGAGAGAGAAAAAAACAAAATCTCTGGTTTTTAGTTTAAAAAAATGAAAAATTGTGGCACCCAGGTGGCTCAGTTGGTTAAGCGTCTGACTTTGGTTCAGGTAGTGATCTCAGGGTCCTGGGATCCAGCCCTGGTCTGGCTCCCTGCTCAGTGGGGAGTCTGCTTCTCCCTCACCCTCTGCCCTTCCCCCTGCTTGTGTGCTCTCTCTCTCTCTTTTTCAAATAAATAAATAAAATCTTTTAAAAATATAAATAAATAAATAACTGAAAAATTAGTTTTTATAATGATATTCATTTTACTGATTGGGGCCCCACCCTTATGACCTCATTTAAACTTAATTACTTAGAGACCCCAGTCTGCAAATATAACCATACTGGAAGTTAGGGCTTAATATATGACTTTGAATGGAATATATGGCTGTGCCCTTAAGAAAGAGGCTGTGCCCTTAAGAAGGAGTTATTAAGGATGCTTACCAAGCTAATTTGGACATATACCTGGATTCCTAATCTATGCTCCTTCTATTCCATCCTGTAATGTCCTGCCAGATTAATCTTCCAAAGATAGTATTATTTCATTTTATTATATTATTCAAGATCTTCTAATGCATTCAAGAATATCTGGATTCCAGGGGCGTCATGGTGGCTCAGTTGTTAAGCATCTGCTTTGGGCTCAGGTCATGTTCCCAGGGTCCTGGGATCAAGTCCAGCATCAGGCTCCCTGCTCAGCGGAAGCCTGCTTCTCCCTGCTCAGCGGAAGCCTGGTTCTCCCTCTCCCACTTCCCCTGCTTGTATTCCCTCTCTTTCTGTCAAATAAATAAATACAAATCTTAAAAAAAAGAATATCTGGATCCCAGACCTTTGATTTATTATTTTATTATTATTTATTTATTATTTATTTTTATTTCTTACTTATCGAGCTCTTACTTTGGTCTGGGCACTTGCTAGGTGTTGTGTTCTTCTCCATCTGGTCATCTACCTGGGAAGCTTCACTGTCTATGTTATGAGCCATCTAAGCCCATAGCTTCAGAGTTCCCCGATGCACTCAATTCTGAGGAATCTCTCCTGTATTCTGTATTGGCCACCCACTTTCATGCTCATATCCTAAGTCTTGTCATTCATCATAAACTGAACCTCTGAGTCTCTGAAATCTTAAACTTCGAACCTTAAACTACTCTTTGACTATAGGTGCTTTGTCCTCTAGGTTTTTCTTTTCTTTTACTCTTGCTACACCTATTCTCATTGGGACCTCTAGGCTCTTTAACTCTGTTTTCCCCTATCTTCTGTTTTCTATTTTTTAATATTATCTGATTTCTTTATCTAGCTTGGATCCTACCATCTGATACATGAGTCCATTCTTTCCAGCTCCTTTGTTTCTTTGAAATAGAATCCACACTACTTCTCTGCTCCTAGATCTATAGGTTCCTGGGAATCGTTAGAGAAAAAAAATCTCACAACTATATAGATCTGTATAACAAGAAATTCCCAGTGAGCCAATTAGTGTTTCCAGCCACACCACTCTATTTGATGTTTACAAACAACATACTTCTTTGCCACTCTGATCTTTTCACACAATGTACCACCCACTGATTGAAAAGCTCTTGTACATCTTCCCATCACCACTCTTCTTTATCTGGCTCACCCTACCCTGGATGCAGGCCTCAGTTTAGATGTCACCTCCTCTAGGAAGCTTACCCCAGACCACCAACCCAGACTGGGTCAGGCTTCTTCCTTTTTGTCTCCTACCAATCTCTGCTTACTGCTGTTTGGATTGTCTCAATGTGATATAATTCAGCTTATATAGCTGTCTTCCCTTCTAAATTTTAAGCTTCTTGAGGGCAGGGCACATATATTATTCATCTTATGTCTCTAGTATTTAGAATGGTATTTATGTCTAGTATTATGTCTCTAGTATTTAGAATGGTATTTATTTCATAAATGAGCAAATGTGTCAGCGAATGAATGAGTATGAGATAAGTTGATCTGTATGTTTCAAGTGCGAATGCTGGTCACAATATGACATTTTACATAAAAAAAAAAGAAAATCACCTCTAGGATTCTGGACAAATCATTTCACCCCTACTTTCCCTCTTGGGCATTCTTAGTAGATATTGGGTAGAATATCTAACTTTGGATCTCAGTAATGAATGTTAAGGCTGAACCTAAAACCTAGTTCTCTGGAAACTAGACTAGTGCAGTGCATTTCAAAATAATAAGGCAATGTTGCATTTTTCTTTGTCAACTAAGGTGAAATGTACTCCATTAAATTTAAAGTAAAATCTATGGATAAAAAAACATACCATTTTAATTATGTAAAATAAAATATATTGAAGTCACATTAGAAAAACAGAATAAATCCCCAATTTCTTATCTAAGATTCCGAAGTTCAAAAAGTTCTACAAACCTAAAACGTTTTTTCAACTCATTTGGCAACAAAACCTGAGCTGACCTGACCTGAGACATTTTCCAGTCATTAGTTAATGCTTAAAATGAACAATCATATATTTTGTTGTAGAAATATTATTGTGTTTGATCATGAGATGTTGCTTCAGACCTTATGGAAGTGCCATGTAATATTCAGTATATCATGTCATATTACCTTTCTAAAACCCAAAATATTCGCACTCTGGACCACATCTGGCCCCATGAGACTGAGAACTATATAGTTGTTTCAGTTATTATTTTTTGAGACTGAAGTTAATAGCACCAAAACATAAAGAGGCCATAGGTAAATCATAAATATATTTTTGGCCTTCACCCACTATTTATTTCATTTATGCCTGGAGACTTTTTTATGATTAACCGAGGAAAAAGTATTTATTTGCTCCATATATGTCTTACCTAGTGGAGCTCAGTGACAACTCAGTAATGCAGCTTGAGGGGAGAAAAGTGAATATTACTTTCAAAGTCATCATTTCAAGGGCAGGCTTATCAATCTCTGGGCCCCACATGCTAAGAACCTGGTTGCTCTGTATAGCTAAGTAGCACTGTCAGGAGCCAGGTGTCCTCTTCTGTACACTACCCAGCTTTGAGCTGAGGCTAGGACTATGTATCTGTCATTACCTCTTCATAACATCATATGGAAATCTTCCTTTCTCTTTTGGGTTTCCGTCCTTACCTTTGCTTTGGGCATTTCTAGTTTTTCTCCATGGCTTGTGCTTAGATCTTTAGAAAGTGAGAGATCTTGGGGCACCTGAATTCCAAGTGATAGCAATAGTCAGTGAAAGTGTAAGCTTGTAAAATTATAGATGATAATGTAATGTGAACTATTACCGTTTAGTTTTGAAATTAATAGGAGAGAAGAATCTCTATAGGCTAGGAGTAAAAGGGAAGGTTTCCTAGGCAAATAATATATAAGCGGGGTCTTGAAGTGTGAGTAACATTGATGTCAGCAGAGGGGGGTACGACAGCATTACTATTGTGGAAGAGGATCAAGTGATCAAAATGACACTATGTAGAGCAATAGTAATGGTTTACAATGATAAATATGAATGAGCCAAGTGCAATATTTTCTATCAGATTTGTTAAATATGGTGAGTTAAATAATCAGGTGGGAATGTATAAAGAGTTATGTCGGTAAATAGCCTTTTCCTTATAACCCATCATTTTTTATAACCCATAATTGTTATTGTTCCATCACTGTTGAAAAATAAGGTTTCACTCTGAATTTTTAACATTACAGCAAATGGGCCAATCCTTTACGAAGGAGAGTCAACAGAATTTTAAAGGATTTGAAGAAACAAAGAAAGAAAATAAAGAGGGATGCTGAAATGTTACGGACAGCGGCAGAAGAGGAGGAAGGTTTAGGTGATGAAAAAGAGCAGGAGACCAAAGGTAATTAGGAGTAGGGTGTAAAATTTAAGTATTTAATATTTGATTCTTTTACACCATCTTGGTTCAATTGATGTGCTTTGTTGGTTGGTTGGTTTTTTTGTTTTGTTTTGTTTTGTTTTGTTTTTGTTTTTGTTTTTTATCTCACAAATGTTTGGACCACAGGATATGAGCTTCTGAAACAGTATTATCACTAGGGATATTTGGATTCTAGGAAGGTGGAAAAGAAAGGTGCCAAGTTGTCTGGGCACCACACTGTTTGGTATACATAGTTAAGCCTTTTAGAAGAAATAAGTGGAATCTGTCTGCTCTGACTCTGCAGCTCCATGAAAGACACCTTCGCTAAATAGTAATGTCTGTAGTTCCCCATATGTACTGACCATGCCAGATAGGCGGGCGAAAGAGGGTAGCTTCAGGAATCTGACAGATCTGCAATCCAATCCTGGATCCTAGCTGTTAGTTTCAGTTACCTGCTCCCCAAACTTAAATAATTTAGTATTATGAGTGGTTGAGGGATCCCAGGATCATACAGCAGGGACTACCTGGACCGCAGCCTTATAGATCTCCTAGGCTTGGAGATTTTTCCTCCCATAATAATTAGGAAGAGCCAACTAAGAATAAAATGGTCAGTTAGAAGAGAGGTATCAGGGAATAGAGTATTGGACTGGTGGGTGGTCAGGAGACTCAGGCCATTATCTTATAGCATTTTCACAGACAAGTTAACCTTTCAGCAACTTGATACCATCAGCTGAAATTTTTTATATCGCTTAAACAATATAATGTATGTGAAAATGCTTTGAAAATTGCAGTGCAATACTCACATTTAAATTGTTGAGTTCTAGCCTCAGTTACAGAGAAGCAGAGGGGTGGAATAACAGACCATTGATCTTAGTGTCAGGTGACTCTGGCTTTAGTCTCAGTTCTGCCATTATGTACAGAGGGAACTTGGGCAATTCCCTTAACTTCCCTGGGCTTCAGTTCACCAAGCTGCAAAATAAGAAGTTTGTACTAAATGAATAAGAAATGTGACTTAGAAGAAACAAAATTCTTATATAAGGTATTATCTAAGGCAATACATAAATATATATTATGATCATACATGTATATACATACCTATATATCATTGCTTTGTATAAGTTTGATGCAATATATACATGTGCGTATATATGCACACACATATGGCTTTATAAATAGACTAACAATATGATTTCTGTGGGCCATTTACTGGGGCATGGAAGTTCACCTTGTTATTCAGAAATTGTCATTGTATTTGCCACAGTGTATTTTGTCTTAGTCTCACAGTAACATAAGATGGTACACTGGCAAACTGAAAATACGTAAGTTAAACATAGCACTGAATATACAGAGTTTGAGAACTTTGTTGCAATCACTTCATCTTCTAACAAAGTGTGATGTATGTTTACTAGTCCTTTCAAGTTCTTTTACTCTACTTTACTTTTCTCCTGTAGCATTATTTTCCCGCTGAAAAGAACACAAACCATTCAGAGCAGAGGAGACTGTTCCAGTCATCTAAACCTGATGGAGTTCTTATTTTTGTCATGTTTATTTCCAAATATAAAATAAAGTTGATAGTTATGTTTCTGTGCATCAAACCAATATCTGAGTTCTTCTTATTAAAAATAGTTTCTACAGAATTAAAAAATACATATGAAAAACACTGGTGACAATTCAGGTCGTAGGTACTAATGTGATTTTTGCAACTTCGGTTATGTTCTCCGCATAATACTTTTGTTGGTGTGAAATAAGGCAGAGATTTCATGGTGTTACTCATCTTCCAGCAAAGTGATTGGGGATGGGGGAACCCAGTGATCATATTTCACTGTATTTGATACCAGCTTTATTTTGAAGAAAAGACATAAAAATATTTTGTAATGGGGTTTTTCTTATTATTTTATAGCATATAACATTGTTTTTCTACCATAAAAGGCACACTCATTATAGAAAATTTGGTATATAAAGTTCTGTAGAAGAAAGGAAAAATTACCCATAATCCTACTACCAAGAGCTGAACACTGCTGTTAGTTTTTGTTAGTTTATGTTTTTTTTTAAATTGTGTTCTATGTTCTATGACATACATTAACTGATTTTTATTTTTTTATTATTATTTTTTTAGGGATGCTATATTTTTTCAGTTTTATTGAGAAATAATTGACATACATTATTTTTTTTATTTCTTTTCAGCGTAACAGAATTCATAGTTTTACACCACACCCAGTGCTCCATGCAATGCGTGCCCTCCATAATACCCATCAGCAGGCTCCCCCAACCTCCCACCCCCTGCCCCTTCAAAACCCTCAGGTTATTTTTCAGAGTCCATAGTCTCTCATGGTTCATCTCCCCCCCAATTTCCGTCAACACCCTTCTCCTCCCCATCTCCCCATGTCCTCCGTGTTATTTGTTATGCTCTGCAAATAAGTGAAACCATATGATAATTGACTCTCTCTGCTTGACTTATTTCACTCAGCATAATCTCTTCCAGTCCCGTCCATGTTGCTACAAAAGTCGGGTATTCATCCTTTCTGATGGAGGCATAATACTCCATAGTGTATATGGACC
>PISX010024243.1:0-28169 GCA_004024625.1 Mellivora capensis
GTTATCACTGGATAAAAAGTAAATGGGTTAGAAAGACTTTTGAGAGATTGTAATCAATGAGCAAATTAAAGCCAAAGTAGAACGAGCATATAACACGTTTTCTATCCCAGGGTGCTGGTGAAGAGGACTATGGGATGCCATAGGGCATCACCCTCCAGATGCCGTGGTCTGAGAAGACCCCAGACGCATAGGCTCTAGGGGTCCAATACAAAACACCCCTGGAGCCAGTTGGCAAAAATGGTGGAAAAGGGAAGAGAACAAGCAAAGCAAACTGCAGTTATCCAAGAAAAGGGCAAGGATAAACGGATCCCATCAGACGAGGGCCTGGGAACAGGTGTGCACGGGCTGGGTAAAGACCTGGGGTGGAGGAGAGGGAAAGGGAGAAAACATAGGCTGGAGAAGAGATAGGGAATAAAGGGGAAAGAATGATTCAGCGTCAGTATGTATGAGAAATCGATGCAACCTCTCTAAAAATATTTTCTTTTATCTGGGAGCGGTTTATAATCACATACATCTTCTGAGGATGGTTATGATTAGACACTGGAAGAATCCCGGCGTTCGCAGCTGCGAAGCCCTCGCAGCGATCTAGAAAATGCTTGTGTCTCTGTCAGTCCTCTGCTCAGAGCAATGGGGCATGAGCTCCCCGAGGAGACAGTTATCCGGGTGCGGGTCACCGAGGACCCTTCTGGGAGGTGAACGGGGTGCCAGGAACATTCACGAGAACACTTTTCTTTCCCTGTTGCTTCCAGCGAGCATCTTTCCTCCCTGGGCTCTAGCCACTACAGTCCAGGAGCCACTAATTGTTTGCCAGAAGGAAATTACAGTAATGAGCATTTCTTCATTTCCACTCACAGGAGGAAGTGCTGCGTTATTCTAGAAGGGTCGAATGAGGGCATCTGCCTTGTTTTGTAATCCCTTCAACTCAGGTTCGCTTTTTTCTTGGGAACAGGTAGCAGTTTTTTCCTGGAGTTTTCCCTCTTTTGTTCCTGCCAACTTTCATTAATTCCTTGTTATTCTTTGTCATATTATAGCTGAGTTTGGGGACTTAGGTTATTCACATATATTTTTAAATCAATATGTGGTTTTCTCCTCTAAACAATTTCAAAAAATAGATTTTTCTCTTGGCAAGAGGGAAAAATATGATTTACTACTAGAGCCTGATAAGCTACAGATATTCGACTGTAAAGGATAACATCCACGGGGTTCTCCACTAATAACTTCTCTTGAGTGGGATTCATGGCATTTGATAAATTAATGATCTTGTTTGACAGATTAAATAAGTTACCATCTTCAGCTCTCAAGAAAACAGGTGGATCCAAATACCTCTAATATTTGTAGCTCTCAGAAATTTCCTTTTCATTTCTCGGGGAGAGAAAGCAAATTCTTGGAGTAGGCAGTGCTCCTGAATTTCTGAATCCTAAGAGCCTTTACAGGTGACAGACACAGGCTGGATTATGATGGTTAGCATCTCGGATTGCCAGGAAAGTCTCTATGATTCTATTGGCAGGTTAGGTTACAAAGTCACCGCTGTTCACCGCTGTTCACGTGCCACATCCCCAGGAGAAGAAGCCAATAAATAAATAAATAAATAAATAAGTAAATAAAATAACCAGAGAGAGAGAGAGAAACAGAGACGACACCATCATAGCTATTCTCAAATGCTCTGTGGGTCTATGTTAGTTCAGCACTGAAAAGTGGCATGAGGAAGATGTCAGAAACCTTTGTTGTGTTGGAAAGCAGGAAGGCAAACAGGCCTAAGCAGGCAGAACATAGGTCTTCACCAGATACCCTTATTATCGTAAAACTGCTGTGACTGCCACCAAGATCCCCAAACCCCCCACCCCTGCAAACCTAGAACCCTTCCCCCCCAGTAAAGAACCCACAACAAGACAGCCACTGGCTTCTCCACAGGACTTGCTAAACCTAAAGGAGGGGATTATGCAGAAGTATCAAGAAAGCCAGATTTTCAGGAAGAATGCAAGAAAGCAGGGGCACCTGGGTGGCTCATTTGGTTAGACGGCTGCCTTCAGCTCAGGTCATGATCCCAGCATTCCAAGGAGCCCCATGTCAGGACCTCTGCTCAGTGGGGAACCTGCTTCTCCCTCTCTCACTCTCCCTGCTTGTACTCGCTCACTCTCGCTCTCTCTGACAAATACATAAATAAATAAATAAATAATCTTAAAATAAAAAAGAACTTAATAAATCATTCTTCTGGGCCCCTACTCTGTGCCGTGCACTGTGAGAGGTCTGGGGTACTGGGTGAACAACCCAGGAGTTGCCCCTCAGAAAGTCCACAACTATGTCAGGCATAGCTCCGTGTATACACACCAGCCCCGGTCATGTTTTTCAGTAATGTCACCAGAATGGGGATCATGAGACACAGTTTACATCTGAACTTATGGAAAATAAAAAGTATTCTGAGATAAAACATGGAGAGGAAATCCTGAGTGGGGGAGTGCATTACCGCACTGACACCTCAGGGTGGGAACTGGGGGGGTCTTGCCATAAGATCCCAAAGCATCAAACTCAGCATGTGTTCCTGGTTCTGGTCTTTCACTTCTTAATTTACTGCTCTTCTTTCTCCATTTGCCTTGACTTTTCCCTGAAGATGAGACCCTTATGCAGCCCTTTTCTTTTCTGGAACGTTCTGGAAAGTTGTGAGCGCCCAGAACTCCAGAGTTCATGATAGTCTCCTCTGTCTCTCAAACCTCAGTGACTACAAGAGTCAGGACTCAGTTGAGGACACATTCAGAAACTCCACCCAAACTAGCTCCAGAAACTGACCAATCCAGAGGTGTCTGGCTGAGAAGGGTGTAACCCAGAGGGGAATGGTAGCTCTCTCCGTCTCTTTGTTGCTGACATTCTCTCTCTCTCAGTCTTTCACTCTTTCTCTCTCTCCCTCTAACCACCCTCTCAACTCTGCATCACAGAGTTGAGATGCAGGTGTTGAGAACGCTGTCCCCTGAGAGCTCTATATTCATTCTTGCTCTCTGTGACTCCAAAGGGAGTGAATCTCAGAGACTCTGATCAACATGGCCCGGACCCCATGGCCTCCTCAGTGGGGAAGGGAGAGGCAGACAAAGAGCATGCCACTAACTCCTCTTCCCTGTTTGAAATGGTTCCTAGAATATTGCTCCCTCACTTGCTCTATTATTTACTTTTTTGCCTTGTGTGCTGTCTCTTCCTTCTGCTAGAATGTTAGCTCTAACAGGTCAGAAGACTTGAGTAAACTTTGCTTACAGCTGCATTCCTAGCACCTAGAATTAGTCTGGCACATAGAAAACCCTCAGCAAATATTTTTAAAGCAAACAAGTGAATAACAATGCTTACTTTAGCATGTTATCACAAATACGGAATAAAGTCATCTACATAGACTATGTGGACCATACAAACAGTAGGGGGTAGTAACTCTTAAAAGCATGGCTCTGGCTCTGGACTGTCCAGATGTGAACATGAACTTCCCAGCTACAGGCTGAATTCTGCCTGAGCAAATTCCTTAATCCTTTGAAGTCTCAGATGCCTCATCTATAAAATGAGATTAAAAAGTCAAAGAAGGACTTCTGGTTCTAGCAAAGGAAGATGACAGAAACTAGACTTACTATCCCCAAAGAGGATGAAGTATATGAAACAATGGTATTTGAGACACTGGCTGTCAGGCGATACGGGCCATGGTCCCTGGAGATGAGAAACAAAAGAGGGGAACCCTACAGTTGTTCCAGCTTATAGCTGTGAAAGTTTCCAGGCTATAGCACATGGAGAACCTAAACAGAGCCCAGGAGAACCTTCTAAATTGAGAAGGTGAAGTTGAGATTAGGGAAGCAGGGTGGCCAGAGTCAAAAGACAGAGTCCCAGAGAGGATAGAGAGCTGCATAGAGGGAGGACTCCAGATTCCTGCAGTGTGTAGTCAAAGGAGTATTGATGTTGTGAGGAAGCTTGCTGATGCAGGTAAGAGTGCACATGCTCCACATGGGGCTAGGAATAGTGCTGCTTCTACCAAACTGGAAAGCCTCTGATTCATAGGGTACCAGGTAGAGTACACAGTCTTTCCCTAGAAGTGGGGGAAATCAGGCCCAGATTGAGTACTACTCCAATTTAACCTAACAAATATTGGAAGACTTGAAAGGATCAAATTATCTCCAAATAACTAATCTGCATGCCAGAACACAGTTCAAAAATATTTCTAAAAATACAAAATTAACCAACATCCAATAAAGTAAAATTCACAATATATAGCACCCAGTAAAAGACTACAAATATACAAATAAGCAGGAAAATTTAATGAAGGGAAAAATCAATCAAAACTGATCTAGAACTGACACAGATATTAGAAATAAGAGACAAGGGCATTAAAATATTTATTATTATTTTATTTTATTTTATTTCATATGTTCAAAGGGTTAAGTAGAGACATGAAAAATATTTTAAAAATCAAATCAAATTTTATTGCATTTTTCAACAAGCGAATCCCAAGCACAAGAAAAATAAGGAAAATGACACCAAGGCATATCATAATCAATGGCCAAAAACAGCAATAAAGAGAAAATCTTAACAGCAATCAGAGAAAAGAAATGTACAAAGAAACAAGATAAAGATGCTAGCAGTTTTCTCATCAGAAAAATGTAAGCAAGAAGACAATAGGGACACCTGGGTGGCTCAGCAGGTTAAACTTCTGCCTTCGGCTCAGTCATGATCCCAGGGTCTTGGGATCGAGCCCCGAATCAGGCTCTCTGCTCAGCAGGGAGCCTGCTTCCCCCTCTCTCTCTGCCTGCCTCTCTGCCTACTTGTGCTCTCTCTCTGTCAAATAAATAAATAAAATCTTAAAAAAAAAGAAGACAATAGAATAACGTCTTTAAAGTGCTGAAAGAAAAAAAAATCATTAAACTAGAATCCTATACCCAGTGAGAGTATCTCTCAAAAAAATGAAAGCAAAATAAAGACTTTCAGAAACACAAAAGCTGAAAGAATTTATCACCAGCAGACCTGTACTATAAAAAATATTAAAGGAATCATTCAGACCAAAAGAAATAGCACCAGATGGAAATGTGGACTTGCATAAAGTTGTGAAGAGCAAAGGAAATGGTACGTGTATGGGTAATTATAGGACTTAAAAATTACTGAAATGTCCTTAAGAAAGAATCGATTGTTGAGGCGCCTGGGTGGCTCAGTGGGTTAAGCCTCTGCCTTCGGCTCAGGTCATGATCTCAGGGTCCTGGGATCGAGCCCCACATCAGGCTCTCTGCTCAGTGGGGAGCCTGCTTTCCCCCTCTCTCTCTGCTTGCCTCTCTGCCTCCTTGTGATCTCTGTCAAATAAATAAAATCTTAAAAAAAAAATATATATATATATATAAAAGAAAGAATCGATTGTTTAGAAGCAACATGACAACACAGCATGGGGTTTAAAGTAGTAAATTGTGCGGCAACAAGAGCACAAAGATGGAGAGCAGAGACATGGAAGCATGCTGTGGTAAGATACTTATGGGCAAAGTGACTAATACCACCCGGAGTTAAACTGTAGTAAGTTAGAGACGTGCACTTTGAACTCTAAATTCACCATAAAGAGTAATGGTTAACAAGCCAAAAGGAGCTAAAATGGGACAATAAAATTATTCAGTTAATTCAGAAGAAGACAGAAAAAGAGAAAAAGAGGAACAAAGAACATATGGGTCAAATAGAAAACAAATAGCACTATCATAACTTTAAAGCTAACCATACAAATAATTAAATGTCATGTAAGCGAAGGTACAGGTTGTCAGATTGACCCGAGTATAGGCTGCCTGCAAGAAACTCATGTCAAATATTAATACACGATTAGGCTAAAAAGATGGAAAAAGATAAATGCTGCTAACACAGATCAAAAGAAAGCTAGGTGCGCTATATTAAACATAGATTTCAGAGGAAATCATGTTATCATGAATAAAAAGATTATTTCATAATGATAAAAGAATCAGTTCCTCAAGAGGACATGACAATACTAATACGTGTGCACCTAGTAAAAGAGCTTTAAAATATGTGAATAAAAGGAGTACAAGGAGGGGGCACCTCAGTGGCTCAGCGGGTTAAGTGTTTGACTCTTGATTTTAGTTCAGGTCATGGTCTCAAGGTTGTGAGCTTGAGCCCCACATGTGGCTTCATGCTGCGCGTACAGCCTGCTTAAGATTCTGTCTCTCTCTCTCTGCCCTTCTCTCTCTCTCTCTCAAAATAAATAAATAAAATCTTCATTTAAAAATATAAGGAGAACTTGGGGCGCCTGGGTGGCTCAGTAGGTTAAGCCTCTGCCTTCGGCTCAGGTCATGATCCCAGGGTCCTGGGATGGAGCCCCACATCGGGCTCTCTGCTCCTCGGGGAGCCTGCTTCCTCTTCTCTCTCTGCCTGTGTCTCTGCCTACTTGTGATCTCTGTCTGTCAAATAAATGAATAAAATCTTTAAAAAAAAAAATAAATAAAAATATAAGGAGAACTAGAGAAGTCCACAATAGGGATTTCAGTATCACATTCTTGATAACTGAGAGAACAAGTCTAGAGAAAATTAGTAAGGATATAGAAGATTTAAACAGTACTATCAACCAGATTGACCTAATTGCCATTTATGTGATACCACAGCCAAGCACAGCAGAAGACACATTCTTTTCAAATATACACAGAACATTTACCAAGATTGGTCATATTCTGGGCTGTAAAACAATTCTCAATAACTGTAAAAGTGTGTTCATACGGAGTGTGTTCTCTGACCATGGTGGAATTAAAACATAAATCAATTCCTGAAAGATCACTAGCAAATCTCCAGATACCTGGAAACTAAATAACATACTTCTAAATAACTCAGGGGTCAAAGAAGAAATCATAAGGGAAATTAGGAAGCATTTGAACTGAATAAAATTGAAAACATCGCATATCAAAATGTGTGGGATGTTGCTAAATGGTGCTGAGAAGGAATTTTATTGCACTAATCTGAGACATTAGAAGAGAAGAATGGTCTCAAATCAGTGAACTCTGATTTTATATTAAGATACCAGCAAAAAGAAGAGTAAGTTAAGCCTAGAGTAGTAGTACAGAAGAATTAATGCGCGTTAGAGCAGAGCTCCATGAAATAGAAAACAGACATAGAGAAACATCAAAATCCAAAGCTGGTTCTTTTAGATTGATAAAATGGATATATCTTAGCAGAAATCACCAATATCAAGGATGAGAAAGGTGACAGATTCTATAGCTATTAAAAGAATAGTAAGGGGTGTATTATTATATTCACTATTGTCCTTACTGGAGCAGGGGGCTTGTCTGGCCTTTATGGTCCCAAGGGGTCTCCCATCCCACCCACATATGTGGGAAATACGTGTGTATATGGACATCAGTTTGGCATAGACACTTAACTTGTGATGGGGCCGAAGACAAATTCTGGTTAGATGTGCATTTACTGTTAACCTAGTAACACTAAAGCTTCACAGCCACATTTGCCCCAACCTCTGGATGTGATCTTATCATCCTCTCTAACTGTGTTCTTTTTCTTTCTTTTTTTTTTTTTTTAAGATTTTTTATTTATTTATTTGACAGACAGAGATCACAAGTAGGCAGAGAGGCAGGCACAGAGAGAGGATGAAGCAGGCTCCCTGCTGAGCAGAGAGCCCCATGCGGGGCTCGATCCCAGGACCCTGAGATCATGACCTGAGCTGAAGGCAGAGGCTTAACCTACTGAGCCACCCAGGCGCCCCATGTTCTTTTTCTTATAGAGAGCCCATAAACTCTGTATCTACTCTTTGCCAGATATTTGTACTAAAGGTCTTGTTTTCTTAAAAATGTCTTTCCTGAACCTAGATGTCCATCACCAGATGAATGGATAAAGAAGATGTGGTGTATATATATACAATGGGATACTATGCAGCCATCAAACCGCTCCCCCCCCGAAATTTTGCCATTTGCAACTATGTGGATGGAACTAAAGGGTATCATGCTAAGTGAAATAAGTCAATCAGAGAAAGACAATTATCATATGATCTTTCTGATATGAGGAATTTGAGAGGTAGGACAGGGGGTCGTCGGGGTGGGGAGGCAAAAAATGAAACAAGATGGGATCAGGAGGGAGACAAACTATAAGAGACTCTAAATCTCAGGAAACAAACCTAGGGTTGCTGGAGTGGAGGGGGGTGGGAGGACAGGGTGGCTGGGTGATGGACCCTGGGGAGGGCATGTGCTGTAGTGAGTGCTGTGAGTTGTGTAAGACTGATGATTCACAGACCTGTACCCCTGAGGCAAATAATACATTATATGGTAATTTTTTAAAAAGTATCTTTCCCTTTCCCTCCTTTCTCTTTCCCTTTCTGACCTTTGTGTCCACATATCCATGTAGCCAAACGGTTGTGTGTTTGAATACGAGCCTGGGTGTGGGCATTTCCGTATGTGCCTGTGTGTGTGTGTGTGTGTGTGTGTGTGTGTGTGTTTGTGTAGGAACACAAGAGGGTGTGTGATTTGAGGGAAGTTGCACACATTTTCAGGACTTCACACTGTTGTTCTGAATGCATTTTCTTCCAACTCAAGAGAGTCTAGCCATACAGCACAAAGCTCTCAGCCCATTTCCCCAGAACAGCCCAAACTTATTTCAGTCATGCTGAAAATGGCTCTAAACATAATTAAGGCACTTTTTTCCCTTTTTTTTTTTTTTTTGTCCAGCTCACTGAACATTTTTCTCTTTCCAGATAATGTCTTGGAAATGGCCCAGAAGCCTGGTGGAGTCATAAAAGGAACAGGATCCTTGGCATGGTCACATTCCAAAGATGCCTGCATAGGGTTTATCACACCAACAGAATCAAAGAAAGCCTGGTGTCTGCAGCCCCCTCCCTTCCCAAGCCCTTGGAGGAAGGTGCCAGAAAAGCTGGAAGCAATCCTGGACTAACCACAGTGGCCCCAGTGCCCTCTCCCCAGGCAAGCCCAGGGTCCAGTCAGCACATTCATCTGAGGGGTGCCATTTTCAAAAACCCCTCCCCCGGCAGCGAAAGTCAGCTGGCATTCCTGGTCCATCGAAATACAACTTCCTGCCAGCATATCTTTTAGCAAAGTGAAGTGTATTCTGAGAGCTGATTAAGGGTGTTTCAAAATGGTAAATTAAAGTGTATTTCTGTTTGAAGGGCCCTCTCCAGCCTGTTACTGCTGGAGTAATGGAAGCATTCAGCCTCCAAATCCAGGATGAACTCTGCTCCTACTCTAGCTCACCGCTCACCTTTACAAAGTCTTTGCTCCACTGGGTGGGGACTGATAGGAGAAAAAAGGCCTGCTCACGTGTTCGGTTCTGAAAAATGTGACATGTATAAAAAGTAAGAGTGTCCTCCATCCAATGTCTCAGGTATGGCAGACTGTCTCCTGGGGGAGGCTTATGGAGGGGGGCAGAAAGGGCAAGCCCAGGCTCCAGGAAGGGCAGAGTGGGGAGGGAGGGTCCCGGCGTGAGCTAAGGGGGACCCGGCTAAGAGGAGAGCAAGGGGTTTCCCGCTATTCACTAATTTTCTCTGAGTTCCACCCGAAAGGATTTGAAGTGGTTTCCGGTAAAATGTGGCAGATCCGCAAAACTAATGAGTAAAAACTTAGCTTGTATGATGAAGCAAGGGGTGCAGATGGGAGGGGGTGGGGAGATAAATTATAGCCAAAAATCTATGATAGGGACACCTACCAAAAATAAGACCAAACTTCAGCTCTGGGCTTCCAGAAATTCTAGGGGGAAAGGGAAGCATTATGCATCATATAATTTTCTCAGTTCACTCGGATGCCACAGGAGCAAGGAGCAGACCTGAACCCTAGGGGCTAGCATGGTACCAGGCACATAGCAAGCTCCTGGCCTGTGTTTGTTGATTGAATAAATGGGCCAAGACACCTGCAGGTTTTGCCTATGGGGAACCTGCCAAAATGGTCACGTATGGCTGGTGAGTGAAGCAATGATTGGAACCCTCCCTTAGAAGGACTGGTTGCAGGATTTTTAAATTGTTTGATTTCCTTGACTCACTTTCTTAAAAGCTTAAAATAGAACCTCAAAAAAGAGAAGTGCACAAAACATACGTGGACAATTTAATTACGAAATACAAAGCAAACACTCTTGTAGCCACCAGCCAGGTAAAGAAGTAGTATCCTATTTCTCCACCACCTTCACTGTCTTCTTTCATCTGATAAGGTCCTCCTTTTTCTTTATAGTTTTACCACCTTCGTGTCTAAAATCTAGAAAATATGGTTCTGTTCGCCTGTTTTTGAGTAAATGGAATTCCACTAGCATATTCCTTTGTGTCCTCATTCTTCAATTGGGTCCAGCTGGGGAGGAACGGCCATGTTTTCACAGCTGAACTTTGGTCATTCCTTTGCTGTACCATTCATAGCACACTTTCTTGGGTTTTATTCCAATCTTTGGCAGCCTGCTGGGGCTTTTCAAACCAAGTCTGACAACTCATTTCTTGTTGACACTTGCTCCAGCTCTCTTGGCCTCCAGGTCAAGGCTGGTCCGTGGTAAAGACCCTTGGTTTCAGCCCAGGAGCCTGGGGTTCTAACTCCCAGCCCATCCCCTCCATCTTTGGGTTCTGGGTGCCAGCGACTGCCCCGTGACCTACCTAGAGCTGTCTCACTGGCTCACACACTCTGTTAGCTCTGACTAAAGTTTTACTCTAGGGGCACCTGGGTGGCTCAGTGGGTTAAGCCTCTGCCTTCAGGTCAGGTCATGATCTCAGGGTCTTGGGATCGAGCCCCGCATCAGGCTCTCTGCTCAGCGGAGAGCCTGCTTCCTCCTCTCTCTCTCTGCCTGCCTCTCTGCCTACTTGTGATCTCTGTCTGTCAAATAAATAAATAAAATCTTAAAAAAAAAAAATTTAATTTAAAAAAAGTTTTACTCTATTTTCCTATTTCTTGATTTCACCTCTGCTCTGTTTTCTGGTTTGTGGGCTAATGCCATCCAGTCCCCCCACCCAGCTCCCCAACTGGGGCCAGCCCTGGCTTCCCATAATTTAGACAGGGAATTCTAACTCCATGTCTGTTACAGTCCTTTTTCTGACCCCCTGCTCTCTACCTGGGCTCTTTGAATAGGATCCAACAAGCTTTTTGGTTTTGAGGACATAAACTGCATTTTTATAGCCAACTGAAAAATGATTGATTGGCCAGCTTCAATAAATGCCGAAGTCAGAAGATACAAACGTAAAACTTTCCCACTATTTTGTGCAGCCACGATCTCTTAATTAGCTCATTAAACAAGGTACAAATACTGTTTTATCTTCCACCAAAATTGAATAATGAAGGAAATTAGGCTCATCAATTCAATTAGCCAACATCATTGTGTACCTCGTGTGTCCCAGACAACCTTGTTAGTGCTCCGAATTGAATAATATGATGGAGAGAAGACACGAGACGGGGAAGTGTAGTTTATAAACTGCAGCCAGCCCCTCTACTGTAAAGATGGCACATCCTTGGAATGTAGTATCCCTCCATTATCCAAGGTTTTGCCTCCCGTGGATTCAGTTACCCACCGTCAACCGATGATTGACTCTGGATGTGTCATCAGATGGTCGGTAGTAGCCTAGTGCTCCGTGCTGTGCCTACATCACGCAGCCCCTTCATCTCATCATGGGGCACTTCGTCATCTCATATCATCACAAGAAGGGTAAGTGCAGTATGATAAGATACTTTAAGAGAGAGACAGACCACATTCATGTAATTTTTATTATGGTATATTGTTATAATTACTCTATTTTACTATTGTTGTTAATCTCTTATGGTGCCTAATTGATAGATTAATCTTACCATAAGTATGTATGTATAGGAAAAAATATGGTATATATAGGGTTTGGTACCATGCACAGTTGTAGGCATCTTGGAGTGTGCCCTCTATGGAGAAGGGGGGGCCACTGTATCCCTTAAATGCACTGGTTACTTCTGCAAAGGTATGGGAGGGGGCGTAGGCACAGAACTGGGAGCGGTGCAGCCCATTTCTACAAAGAGACCATCATCCCTGTGGGAGGATAACACAGTAATGGGAAGATATTCCAGTGTCTGAAGCATCAGGGAGGGGTGGTTTAAATGGAAGGTTCTTGTTTGGGCTGGAATGGATCCTGGGGAGCTTGGCTGTGAGCCAGAATCAAGAAGACCGGTGGCCAGAGGAAGAGGTCCACAGACAAAGCAAGGAGGGAGGACTTTAGGATCATCCACATTGGATCTTGAGAGGCTGGTTTTCTGAAGATTTCTGCTCCCAGGTTGGTGTTAACCCAATGCTACGTCCATGTTCAATGGCTGTTTGGAATCAAAGGCTTGGGGGGTAGAAGGTGTGGGGGACAAGAGACAGGACAGGACGTCCCCTAGCCCAGACTCATGCAGAGCAGCAGCTGGAGCAAGAGGCAAAGGGATGTTGGGGGAGGCGCAGAGCATTTGGGGGGCCCAGGCTTCTTCCAGGCACACACAGTGAGGGCTCGGTTCATGGTCATTGAACCAGGAGCATGGAGAACTTGGGACGTGTGGACTAAACAGTAATGAATACGGTGGAGTCCCTGCCCTCAGGAGATTAGAACCCAGGCAGAGGGACAGATCTGCAGACAGATCGGCAGAGCACAGCGTGCTAGGCAGGGTGCAGAGCACTGGAGCAAGGAGGATACTGCACCTGGAGAGGGCTTCCTGGAAGAGGCAAGGTCCTGGCAGGTGAGGGTGCCTAAGGGGACAGCGTGAGGAACAAAGGCAGCAGAAGGAGGGAGGGGGAAGGTCGGCATGTAAGGGTCAACTTGACAGTTTTTTTATTTCCCAAGTCCTGTGCTCAGCCTTCTCCTTCGATCCCTGACTCCACGGCTTGCAGTGACACTTCCCCAGAGGACGGGCCCAGGAAACGCAGCTTGAACCCTCCGATCAGTGCCAAAGGTGCAGGTCTGGTAAGAAGCTGGACAGTGAAGGGCCAAAGCTCTTGGTGCGCCCGCTGCTTCTCCATCCGTGGCAGGTCCCTGTGGCCAGCCATGCACTGACTCTGATGGCCTGTGGCTGCCCACACATCCCGGGCTGCTTTCCCTCCATTCCCCCAACCCTCTCCCAGCTGCAGTTCGGTGGTCCTCTCCCTTCCCTCCCCCTGCCTTCCAGCGGCTTCCCAGAGGGCATCCCGGAGGGTCCCCACTTTAGGGCCACTGGCCCAGCTCTGACCAAATCACCCACTCAGGGCCCCATACGGCACACCTTCTGCTGCGCCCGTGAGTCCTTCCAGAGCACCATGTCGGCTCCTTGGAGCTGCTCCTCCTCTAATTGGTAAATGGTTTCCAGATGCCCCCATAACTCATGTGTTTGTTGCTTTCTTGAAAGACCGTCTTCCCTTCCCCACGGGCAAGGCTATGCCGTAACTGAGGCACTTTTGAAAGCAGGGGACAGTGAAATACATTTTCAGTATCGTCATCCTTTGAAAGAGAACAAATGGAAGTCCTTTACGATGGCGGTTCCTTTCACACCATGACGGGGAGTCAGGAGCCCTGAGGAACTGCATCAGCTCTGTTAGAAATGAGTGTTTTTATTTCGGACAGGTCGACTCATTTTGAGTTCGACTCAATTTTCCCATTTATAAAATAGATAAAATAGCGTCGCTCCCAGCCTTCTTTCTTCTGAAGGACATTAAAAGCCAACTCTTGGTCACCCTCACTCCCCAGCCTCCCTGTTTCCTGACATCTGCATTTCCGACAGCAACGTTATGACTCCCCGAGGTGCTGACCTGATTGTCGATCTTGGACTCCTTCCCATCTTGCTATCCAAGTCCAGTTGGTTCCCAAGCCCTGCCGGTGTCCATCATGGGGACGCCACTCCCATGGCTACGTCCTACCTAACCCCCCTCTCAAATGACTCGCCTCCAGATGCCATCACACTTGGCGATTTGGGGGTGATAGAAACATTCATCCCATAATTAAGATCTGTGGTGTGTGTGAGTGAGAAATGAGTGTGATGCCTTTCTTTCTGTTTCTCTAATTGGGATCTCAGGTAGAAAGACAAAGTGAGAAAATTCCTTAGCGTATCCACTGCAGCATTATTCGTAATAGCGAAAATTGGAGATAACCCAAAGTCCATGAACAGCAGCGTGGATGAGTCAGGGGTCGGATACTCAGCAGTGAGAACCAACCATGTCCAGCTACAAGCAAAAGCACAGAGGAATCTCTCCAGCACAATGTTGAGCAAAAGGCGCTAGACACACAAAAAATACACACAAAACAATTTCTTCTACACAAAGCTTGAAAAACAGACAGGACTGTTGTGTGAGAGGAAGGGACAGGGATAACTTCCAGAAAGAAAGGAAAGAAGAGTGATTAGGAGGAGAATGTGGAGTCACGTGGGGAACTGGTCTGCCTGTTTCTTATTGTGAGCAGTGGTTACGCTGGGGCTGGGTGTGTTCTCATCGTGATAATTCGCTGAGCTGTACATTCATGACTTGTGCATTTTCCTGAATGAGTGTTTTTGAAAGAGAATTCATACTTAGACCTTTTCCTCAGCATCTCTCCTCAAACGCACGGCCTGATTTACCTGAGGTCAGGACTGGCAGCGTTCCGCAGAGCCAACAGAGGAACTTGTTAAACCAAAGTAATGTCTGTTGGTGGTTGCTACAGATCCTACAGCCTTCTGGTGAGTCAGGCTGTCAACAAATGTTTATTAAATATTACCCTACACCCCACTCTCAGGAACTGCAGAGCCAGAGTGCAGACACAATCTACCCAAGCAGGAGTGGAAAGAGCTTTCAGCTGCTTAAGCCAGGCAAGACATTCTAAGCCTCTCCCTGATAGCCCTTCAGGGATTTTTCTCATCTTGGCCTTCTACCTTGAAATGCACTCTAGGGTAATGGAGAGAGTCTGGAAAAGGAACAACCGAAGCAAAATAAGTTGGAGGCTAGAGAAGCGATCTTAGAAGATTCCAGACAGTAAAGCCAAGCTATTTATAAAGAGTTTCAGATTGGTAGCAGATTTCTTTTTTTGTCTAGAGACAAGATTATGGTAATTTACGCCAATGGATTAGGAAGAAAAAAACCAGCAGTCCAAGAATCCTCTTCTCAGCTATTATTCTCTGGTCAGTGTGTAAGAATTCACAGAATTTGCAAGACACTGGTGTATACATCGCCCACGCACCGAGGGCTGTCCCACTGTACAAGTCCAATGGGCAAACCCATATATACTCCCTCCAACAAGAACTACCTGACAACTCACTAACCAAATGAAAAGAGGATCAAAGCAAAGACCTCAATTTTGGAAATATAAAGGCAAAAATAAACAAGAAATACCAAGGTGTGTCTTTTCTCATTTGGCCACAATAGAATCCTTAAATGACAAAGAAAAAGTAGAACTTTCACAGCCATTTTATCTAGTCACAAGTCAATAAAGTTAGAAAAAAATATATAAATGCCCTAGAAAGCAATGTAAAGGAGTACACTTTCTGTCAATATCTCTGTGCAGAGCAAAAACTTTTTATGACCACAAATGCCTAAAATTGAGGTTGTATTTACCTATAAAAAGGAGGGAAAGGTACAGAAAAGTAATCCAAAATAGAAATTAGGAATTAAATAGAAAACAACAACAAAAATTTGAAAAGATAAATAATTCCCAAAGCTGTTCTTGGAAGAGACTGATAAATGGCTAATTTTCTTGAACCTAATTTATGAAGAAAAAGAAGGAGAGAAGGAAGGGAAGAAGGGAGGGAGGAAGGAAGGAAGGGAGGAAAAATGGAAGAAAGAAAGGAAGGGAATCTCTAGGGGAAATGGCTGATTTTCAACGAAGTACATAATAACAAAATTAAGAAGAAATGGGAAACTTACATACACAATTTCCACAGTAGAGATAGGAAAGGTGAATAAAGATTTATCACTAAAACAGATACTGAAAACAACTTTAGAGTTGGGTTCTATCCAACCTTTAGAAAAACATATTAATTCCAGTAATAGTTATAATATTCCACATATAGAAAAAGATGAAAGGTTTTCTAATTTACTGTATACAGTTGACACAGAAATCTGATAGAGTACAGAAAGAAAAACTATAGCCTGGTCTCATTATGAATATAAAAACAGAAATTATGATATAATGCTAGCAAATAAAATACAGCAATGTATCAAAGGAAGTAAACTATGACTAAATAAGTTTTAGTCTAGAAATGTAGGGGTAGTCCAAATATCAAGAAATGAATGTATGAAACTGATTGCAACAACAGATTAAAAGAGAAAATCCATGTGGTCCTATCAATAGACTCTTGAAAAGGTTAATAAAGCTTATTAAAGTTCAGCCACCATTTTTCAAAAGAATTCTAAACAAGATAAGAATAAGAGCCAACTTAAATATGTTACAGGCTGTTTCTAGTCTCATTCGCTATCATCCTAAATAGCAATTCTAAAACCATTTCAGTTACCATCAGAAACCAGACAAGGATGACAGCTCTGCCATTTTCCTTGAAGAGTGCCTTGGAGGTTTTAGCAAATGCAATCAGACAAGAAAATGAAATAATTGGAATACATATTAAGTGAGGAAAAGTAAAATTGTCTCTTGCTGATGCCATAATTTTTTTATCTAGTAAGGAATTTAACAAAGTAGCTATATGTAAGGTAAATATACAAAAATTAATGTGTTGCTTTTCATATGGAGAAAGAAACAGTAAAAAATACTTTGTTCATAATCGTGACAAAAACAGTACAAAAGTCACACAAATAAATATAATAGTGAAAGTGATGTATCTATATAAAGAAATCCTTAAAATGCATTTGAAAGATATAAAATGAGTTCTAAATAAAGGAACAGATATGTCTTTTTATGGATGGGAAGATTTAGTATCATAAGAATTAATTCATGTATCATTATTATGTAATTATATAATTTCAGTTAGAATGTTGACAGAATTTTCTTCACTCTGAACTTGGATAAAATTATCTTAAAGTTCACTTGGAAGAATGACTGGCTGAGAAAAACCAAGAGAGATTTGGAAGAAAAACATGAAGACTTGTTTTTTCAAACATCCACACATAGTTAAAAGTACTCAAATCAATATTATATTGACCTAGGAATAAGCAAATAGATGTTAGACAGAAAAAAAAATGGTCCAGAGGTAGATTTTCATTTCAAATGAGAATTTAATATATGACGAAGTTCGTGTGTCATCAAACAAGGAGTTTTTTTCGGTTTTGTTTAAAGATTTTATTTATTTATTTATTTATTTATTTATTTATTTATTTATTTTTATAAACACATAATGTATTTTTATCCCCAGGGGTACATGTCTGTGAATCGCCAGGTTTACACAGTTCACAGCACTCACCATAGCACATACCCTCAACAATGTCCATTACCCCACCCCCCTTCTCCCGATCCCCCTCCCCCCAGCAACCCGATTTTATTTATTTATTTAGAGAGAGAGTGAAAGAGAGAGCGCAAGCAGGGGAGGTGCAGGGGGGAAGCGAGAGAGAATCCTCCAGCAGTCTCAGCCTGCAGTGTGCAACCCAACAGGGAGCTCGATCTCGCAACCCATGACCTGAGCCGAAATCAGGAGTCAGGTGTTCAGACAATGGAGCCACGCAGGTGCCCAGAGCACGGAGTTTTTTTAAAAGAACATTTTCAAGTTGTTAACATGAATAATCATTTCAGGGTTGGGGTGGGGAATTTCATGCATTTGAATGGGGGGGGACAGAGAGGAGGATTAAGCAAGTATATTTAACAATAATAAAAATCAAAATAGCTAGTGCTCATATAGGTCTTTGAGGTATCAGACCCTGATAGAGACATATGTGTATATGTATTCTCTCTCCACACACACATTCTATACATGCACACACGTTCACATATTGTGTATATACTCTCTATATTCTCTCTCTCTAAATTTTATATACAGATATAAATTAAATATATGAACATTCTTTTATAGATATATATGTGTGTATAGATAGATAGATAGATAAATAGATGGGATAAATACTATTAGATTCTATTACTGACCCATTTACCAGATTCTGAGACTAAAGTACTTTCTCAGAACGTGAAGTACTTCGCTTTCTGAGTGAAGTTGCCAGAGTTCACACAGCTACCAACTGGTAGAGTCAGGATTCAAGCCTAGGCAACCTGGTTCCAGAGTCTGTGCTCTTTATAACACACTGCCTCCTAAAAATAAAAGGGCTGCATGAAAGACAAGAAGTGTGAAGTTGCAAGGACTTCCTTAAGTTAGGCCACCTAGCCACCTTGTTTGTCCCACCTTAGTCCCAGCCCTGCCATTTGCATAAATTCCTTTATATATATACACCAGTGCAAAACAAAAAAAAGTGATCTCTATTTATGGACCTGTAGGGAGATACATGATACTGACAAATGAAAAGGGCAAGTTACAGTGTAATAATTGGATTTCACTGAGAACAAACACATACGTGCAACAAAATGTTAAATAGGGAGCCCTGTCAAATACGGTCGGTTGGTAAATATCAGAGGTCAAGAGTCAGTTAAACAACAACCCGGCAAGGAAGGTATTAAGAAGTTGCAAAACTGGGGAAGACTCAGGAAGAAGGGGAGGATTTGTAAAGCGATTTCTTGGGAGAACATGGCAGCCCCTGTGTGAGTCCCATTCCCCCATTTCAAGGAGAGGGCGTGGAGAAGGTCACCTTGCTCACCTCACATCTAGGGAGAGCCAGCTTCAGCAGACCCTCTGGGGACCTGATTACCTGCTTCCAGAAACTGAGAAACAGACACACTGGTCCCAGCACATGCCCACACGGCCTCAGCGCTTGGCACTGCCGCAGACAACAAATGCCATTGTCATTGCATTTTGTAGGTAGTGCCAAAGCCACTTAAGGCTTTGGTCGTTGGCCTGGAGGGGACATGGCAGAGGGAGAGAGAAGAAAGAGACGTAGCTGGGAAGAACATGCAATTTCTCTAGGACAGGGACCAAGGTGCAAGAAGCCCAGGAACCAGATGTGGAACCTACAAGAAGAGGAATATCTCTTGGAATTTTTTTTTTAAAGATTTTATTTATTTATTTGACAGACAGAGATCACAAGTAGGCAGAGAGGCAGGCAGAGAGAGAGGAGGAAGCAGGCTCCCTGCTGAGCAGAGAGCCCGGTGTGGGGCTCGATCCCAGGACCCTGAGATCATGACCTGAGCCGAAGGCAGAGGCTTAACCCACTGAGCAACCCAGGTGCCCCAACTCTTGGAATTGTTGATAAAGGATCCCATCCACAAGATTGTTCCCGAAGCGAGTGGTCCCTTGCTGCGGATGGTCTGTGTGGATGGCTGGCCAGGAAATGGATGCTGAGCGGTAGTGGGGACAGCCACTCAGGGAGGAACCCCCTCGCCTGGGCTGTGGGGTTGCAGGTACAGGAGTGAACAGGGAGGCCTCCCAGGAACGCACAGGAATGGTGTCTCTACAGCAAGGGGCGTCTTTACACACCCACCAGAACAAGTGAAAGGTAGCCAAGAACACCAGCCAAGCAAGAACTTCCTCCACCCGTCTTTGCTTCCTGCCCTCCCATCCCCCCCCACCCCCCCACCCCCGCACCGAAGGATATGAGCTGGGGGAGAATCAGGAGAAATCTGCACTTTGAATTAATAATGCATTAAACAGGATATTCCAATTTTTTATCAGACGCTGAGTTTTGCCATGTAAAATGACTAAGACGTCCTGTTTCTACAGGAACCAAGCCCAGTCACGGGCCTGCGGGAGTCTCTATTCATTAAGAGGCGATAAAATTCTTCCACTGAATGCATTTTAAAGGGACAGCGGAGGATTAAAGACAAACATGCTTGGACCATATCCCACAGGTCCCGCTTGTACAACATCCCAGTTACACAAACAACACTTTGCCTTGTATAAAGATACGTGCACGTGTCATATGAAGGAGGGAATGCAGGGAGATATAAGCCAGGATGTGGGGAGACAAGAGGGACAAGGCAAGGCGAGGAGGGAGCAAGGGGGCATCAAAGAGAAGGGTGAGGTGTGGGGGTAAGCGTGGGAAGTGCCGAGCCCTCCACTAGGCATGTTGAAACTGCTTCCCAGTGTTCCTCGGTGCCAGACCTGTCAGTATTTATGGAACTGCAGAGAGCCCCAAAGCCAGGAGCCCCGAGATTTGTCCAACCGCTTCCCAGTCTCTGTCAGTCCTGTCTGAGAACCCCTGGGTGCTCAGGGTCTGGTCTTCCTGTGTGTGATGGCAGAGCTGACAGGTATCCTGACGAGGCCAGACAGTGGCAGTCCTCTCTCTGTGTCCTCTACACCCCTCAGCTGCTTGGTTTCCAGCACAGACAGTGCTTTCTACATTTTATTAAAATGTTATATTTTATGCCTCTTTCCTGGGGAACAAGTCCCTTAAGGGATAAATCATAGTCTTCCTTGTATATTCAATGGTTTTCTCATGGGTACTAATAAATATTAGTTGCACTAAAATACACCTATGCAGGTTCCTTGCTGGAAGGTTCTGAACTGAGTGACATATGACATGGTGACAACCCCTGTTTATGGCAGAACTTCCCGGGATAAGTCACAAGAACACGGAGCTCTGTTCCACCCCAGGGTCAGACTATCCGAGGACCACATGGGGCATTTGCTCACATACCCGTGTCAAGTTTTTCTTTCCTTCCCCAGAATGTCCAAGAACATTGTCTCATTTGTTTACTGTTATCCCAGAACAGTGAATGCCAGGGTTGAAAGAAGGGACAAATAATGGGTGGGTTTTTTCAGATGAAGGCTCATGCATGGCTAGCCCCAACTACCAAGGTCTGTGTTAGCAGTTAGGGATTCAGAGAAAAGCAAGATGAGGTCTTTACCCTCAAGAATGCCACCTTCTGCCATGGGGGTAGGTAGCAAGCATGGAGACACACAGGTAAAGAAATCATTATGGCGCCGACTAGTATCTTAAGACAGTAGGGGTTTTGAGAGAGGAGAGCTGAATATCTCTGTCTCCAGACTGACAGTGTGGGCAGGATAGGAGAGGTTTTGTTTGGGAGGAAGTCATAATGGTTGAGAAGTAGTCAACCTATCCCCTCTAGCTCCATGCCCGGAGTCATGTAAACTTGGGGACCTGCCCTAGGCAGAGGGGACAGCTCTGTGCTGTGATTTGAGGCGGCCACAAAATCCAAAGCATCTCACCTCTGGACCACCACGTGGCAGCAGATTTCCCTCTGTCTTGCTTATTTCTCTGGTCACGACAGGGAGAAGAATTCCGCAGGAATAGTAATTCCCTCTGACCAGGCATCAGGAATAGAGTCTGCAGAATTGGAAACTCAAGCCAATAAAAATGTTGGTAATTTCTGAGAGAACTGCTAAGCAGCAATGTTAGGGCTCTCCAGACCACAGCTGTCTTATACTTGTTATGTAACATATGAAATATAATACACGGCTTTAAATCTTCATGCTACGCTGATTGTTTGTTAATATGGAATTTTAGGTTGAAAATATTTCCTCCAGATTTTGAAAGTGTCACTTCAGTTTCTTGTAGCTTCTGGTGCTGCTGTTGAGATGGCTGAGTCATTTCGATGCCCCATTCTTTTGAATGTGCCCAGGTTCTCCCCACCCTACCTGAAAGGGTGTAGAATCTATTTGTCCCCAGTTCTGAAATTTCTCACTAATACACTGGGATGAGTGTTTATTTTCATTCAATTGTGAGGAGACCCAGAGGGGTCCTTTTAACCCAAAATTCGTGTTTTCTGCTTCTCTCTTTTTCTCTACCTTCTGCGACAGTTTTGTGAGTCTATCTTCAAACCTTTCTACTAAGTTTTAATTTTCTGCTACCATTTGGTTGTTTGTTTTCGATTTTTATTTCTTGATTTTTTTTCTTTGTGGGGGTGGGGGAACCCCTTGTATCTATTTCACAGTTTCAGTATCTTCTCCAATATCTCTCTCTGACACTATTAAAGAGATTTTTTTGAATATTTCCTTTTCTTAAAACCTGCGTCCTTCAAGCTGTGCTGTATTTATTTGCTTATTTGTATGCTTATTTGTCTTTTGTGATGCAAGTTTCCTGATGTCTGGTACCCCTTGGCTGCTTGGTGGCATTAAAAGCAAGGACTATAAGTCTAGTTGGCAACTCTGAGCATGTAGGAGGGCTCGTTGGTGGTGGGCTTGTGAGGATTGTGCCGTCTAAGCCAGTTACTTTCCCAGCTTGCTTTGCTGTTGGTTTAGAAATTATCCTTTGCTAGTCCTTTAAATCTTTTATTCCTTCCTGTTTCCAAAATTTTGTTGAGATTGCCTTCTTTACAGTTCTCCCCCTCCTTCTGGGGAGTTATGCTTATGTTATAATTTTCAGACTCTGCTTTCCAACTGTAGTTAGTAACCAATCAATCAATCAATCTATTGCCCTCCCCCCTCAAAATGTCCACATCCTAATCCCCAGAGCCTGGGAATATGTAATTTAAATGGCAAAGAGGAATTACAGTTGCAGGTAGAATTAAGTTTGCTAATCAGTTGACCTTGAAATAGAGAGATTATTCTAGATTATTCAGATAGGTCCAGTGTAATCAAGAAGGGTCCTAAAAAGTGGAAGAGGAGGTCAGAGTGATGCAACATGAGAAGGAATCGATCCACCATATCTGGCTTTGGGGTTGGAAAAGGGAGCCCATCAGGAATGCAGGAGACCTCTAAAAGCCAGAAAAGGCAAGAAAATGGATTGTTTTCAGAGCTTCCCAGATGTCATAAGGCCAGCCAACACCTTGATTTTAGCCCAATGAGACCTGCGTAGGACTTCTAACTCACAGAACTGTTAAGATAAAACATTTGTGTTGTGTGTTTAAGCCACTACATTCATGGTGACTTGTTACAGCAATAGGACACTACCACATGAACCATGAAACATTAACTTCATTTGTGTTGCCTTCTAGCCATAAAAGAAAAAGAAAACTGGACAAAATTAATAAAACTACTGTTTTTGGACATTGGAAATAGTAGTGCAGGACTGTGATCCCTAAGACCTGGTACACAAAGCGAGACCTGTGATTGTTCTAGCTTTCTGCCTGGAGACCATTTGCAGCCTACAGTGCACAGAGGGAAATCCAACAGATCCCAGTAGTTTCACAAAGTTGAAGAGTGTAAAATCAGTGTTTAAAGAGAATAAGGAGCCAAGAATCTGTGGGATAGAGTACTGGCGAGGCCAGAAGTCATATGGAGAAGGTCTAGGAATCTGCACAGGGATCTTCTTGGAGTGTAAGAATGTTAAATTCCATTAGGCTATGCAAAACCAACTTTTGGGGAAAGAAAAATTCCTGGGAAGATATAAATTGAGCAATTCCCAAAATTCATACAGGAATCACACAGGCAGGAAATCATTGAGTCCCCATAAGTGGAGAAACCTAAAAGAATAAATGGGCCTTAAAATGAAATGCTTTTGAGGGTGAAACTAAACCAGCCTTGGAGCAAAAGATACTCTAGATTCACTAAAAAATAGAGCCAGAAAGCAGTTCCCAAAAAAACCAAGTTCCTGAGGCACCTGGATGGCTCAGTCAGTTGAGAAGATGCCTTCTGCTCAGGTCATGATCCCAGTGTCCTGGGCTCGAGCTCCATGTCCATCTGGGCTCCCTGCTCAACAGGGAATCTGCTTCTCCCTCCCCCTGCTCTTGTGCTCTCACTTTCTCTCTCTCTCAAATAAATTTTTAAAAAATCTTTTAAAAAACTCAAGTTCCTTGGGACACCTGGGTGGCTCAGTTGGTTAAGCGGCTGCCTTTGGCTCAGGTCATGATCCCAACGTCCTGGGATCGAGTCCCGCATCGGGCTCCTTGCTCGGCAGGGAGCCTGCTTTTCCCTCTGCCTCTGCCTGTGCTCGCTCTCTCTCTCTGACAAATAAATAAATAAAATCTTTAAAAATAATAATAATAAAAATAAAAAATAAAAAACTCAAGTTCCTTATCTTTGGAGGAGATCTAAGTCCAAAGCATGATGTTCACAAACTAACGCATTCAGTAGCAAATGGGTGGACATTTAAAGAGGCAGGAATACATGATCTAAAGCCAAGAAAAAAGATAAGTCAATAAAAATGGTCAACGGAAATGACAGAGGATGGAAGTGTCAAAGATTTTAATTACTTACTTGCATATTACAAATATATACAGGATTTAAAAAGTACAAACACAATGAGGAGTGAGTTTGAAGACATTAAAAAATGGATTGAACTTTTAAAGCTAAAAAGTAGAGTGTCTGAAATAGAAATTTCACTGGTAAAAATTAATGGCAGATGAGACCTGGCAGAAAAAAGATCATTGAACTTGAAGGCAGAACAACAGAAGATCACCCAGTGAAATACAGGTAGAGAAAAAACTGAAAACAATGAAGAGTGTGAACTGTTGGCAAATTAGTACAACATACAAATGACTGGGGTCCCATTCAGAGAGGAGAAGGAAGGGATATTTTTTTAAAATGCCAAGATTTTTCCAAACCTAGTGAAATATATAAACCCACAGATCCAAGAAGAACAAGAAAACCCAAGGAAGATAAACACAAAGAAAATCACACCAAGGCACATCACAATCAAATGACTGAAAATCATAGATAAAAATAAAATATTAAAAGCATTCAGAGAAAAAGAACACTTTACACATTAAGGAGCAAAGATAAGAATTACTGCAGATTTCTTCTTATAAATTACACAAATCAGAAGAAAATGAAATAATATGTGGTAAAGTGCTGAAAGAAAAAAAAAAAGTCAGCGTTCTTTACCCAGAAAAACATCTTTAAAAACTGCAGGTGAAATAAAGACTTTTTCACATAAACAAAATTTTTAAGAATTCTTTGCCAGTAGGCCAGTAGTACAAAAAAAAATGTGAAAGAAAATTCTTCAAGTAGGAAAAAAAATGCTATTTCAAGTTAAAATTTGGATCAATACAAAAGAGGGCAGGAGGAATGCATTTAAAAGTGATCTAAAAAAACTTTGGAGAGTAACAGATATATCCATTTCTTTGAGGGTAGTAATTATTACATAAGTGTATACCTGTGTCAAAATCCATCAGTTGTAATTTTAAATATGTGAAGTTTGGTGCATACTAGTTATGTCTCAATAAAGATATAAGAAAGTCATAGATTTGGAGAAAATATCTGCAACACACAAGTTTGAAAAATGATAATGTGCAATTATTCCTCACAACTGAACCAAAGGAGATAAACCAATCCTTTGCAAATCGGCTAAGGTCAGACAGACATGTCACACAAGAAGATGGAGAGGTGGCAAAGCACTTGAAAAATGTTCAACATCATTAATCATCAGGAAAATGATCATTAGAACCACAAGGAGTTATCACTACACTCTCATGAAAATGGCTGAAATTTAAGAGACTGGCCTCCCCGAGTGTTAATGATAGACTAGAACTAGAATTCCCGTATAGTGCTGGTACAAACACTTGCTGGTTTTTTTTGAAAGTTAAACATACACTTACCAGCTGACCCAGCTTACCTTATGACTTCAACTTACTTAAGAGAACGAAAACATATATCCACACAAATACTTGGGCATAGATGTCTTATTCGTGAGAGCCCAAATCTCCAACACCAGTGAACAAATTCACCAGTGAACAAACTTAGTTTTTCCACGCTGTGATATCCTGTTCAGCAATAAAACAGAAGGAATGACTGATAATATGCTACAACTTGCATGCATCTCAAAACCAAGCTGAGCAGAAAAAGCCAAACTCAAAAGACTTCATATTGTATGATTCCTTTGATACAAAAGTCTCAAAAAGACCGAACTAACTTACCATAGTGACAGAAGGCAGATAAACGGTTTCCTGGGAACAGAGTTATTAGTGGGTTGCCTGTCAAGAGGCAGAAGGGAACTTTCTGGGAGATAGAAATATTATACCAAATATTATACCAAATATACACCAAATGTTTTGATTGTGATGGTTCTGATAGCAATGTACAAACTTATGAAAGCTCATCAAACTTCATAAAATGGGTGAATTTTATTGTATTTAAATTATAACTCAAGCACATGTATTTTTTAAAGATTTTATTTATTTATTTGACAGATAGAGATCACAAGTAGGCAGAGAGGCAGGCAGAGAGAGAGAGGAGGAAGCAGGCTCCCCGCCAAGCAGAGAGCCTGATGCTGGGCTCGATCCCAGGACCCTGGGATCATGACCTGCGCCGAAGGCAGGGGCTTTAACCCACTGAGCCACCCAGGTGCCCCATCAGGCACATGTATTTTTTTTTAATCCTTTTATTGTCCCTTTAGGAAGGTTTAGGGGGGGAAAGAAATAATACGTGCATTTTAATCTACTGTCTTGACTAATAATTTTTTGGTAATTTTTGAAGCATCCCTATAGGGCTTGGGCTGCATGTTGAGTACTCGAATACTTATATAACTCTTAATATTTTTATACTACTTCATAAGTTACAAGGACTTTCACACATATCTCATTTTATCTTCAAAAATACCTCGAGAGATTTGGCATTGATTTTTTGGATATGACACCAAAAACATAAGAAACAAAAGTAAAAATAGTAAATTGGACTACATCAAAATTAACAACTTCTGTGCATCAAAGGACATAATCAACAGAGTGAAAAGGCAACTTATAGAAAAAGAGAAAATACTTACGAATCATATATCCAATAAGACATTAATATTCAGAATATTACAAATTATATCTCTGATAAGGGGTTAATATTCAGAATATATAAAGAATTCCTACAACTCAACAACAAAGAGACAAACTGATTTTTAAAATGGGTAAAGGAGGGGCGCCTGGGTGGCTCAGTGGGTTAAGCCTCTGCCTTCGCCTCAGGTCATGATCTCAGGGTCCTGGGATCGAGTCCCACATCGGGCTCCTTGCTCGGCAGGGAGCCTGCTTCCTCCTCTCTCTCTGCCTGCCTCTCTGCCTACTTGTGATCTCTGTCTGTCAAATAAATAAATAAAATCTTAAAAAAAATAAAATAAAATGGGTAAAGGAGTTGAACAGACATTTCTCCAAAGAAGATACACAAATGGACAAAAGGCATATAAAAAGGTACTCAACATCAATAATCCTTAAGGAAGTGCACATCAAAACTACAATGAGATATCACTTCATATCCATTAGGATGGCTGCTAGAAAGTAAATGTTGGTTTTGATGTGGAGAAATCAGAGTTCTTATGTACCACTGGTGAAAATAGGAAATGGTACAGCCACTGTGGAAAACAGTACGGCAGTTCCTCAAAAATTAGAAGTAGAATCACCATATGATCCAGCAATTCCACCTTTGGATATCCCCCCCCCAAAAAAAATTGAAAGCAGGGACTCTAAGAGGTATTTGTACACCCAAGTTTATAGTAGCACTATTTTAATAGCCTATAGGTAGAGAAGCAATCCCCGTGTCCACCAGCGGATGGATGGATAGATAAAATGTGAGATATATGTGTATATATACCCACAATGGAATATTATCCTGCCTTAAAATGGAAGGGAATTCTGATAAATGCTACAGCATGGATGAACCTTGCCTGTTGAAGGAAATAAACCAGTACAAAGACATATACTGTATGAATCCACTTGTACAAGTAGACTAGAGTAGTCAAAATCATAGATACAGAAAGTAGAATGGTGGTTTCCAGGGTTGGGTTCTGGGGATGGGAAGTTAGTGTTTAATGGGGATGGAGGGTCAGTTTTGTAAGACAGAAAGAGTTCTGGAGGTGGATGGTGATGACGGTCACAAAAAATGAGAATGTGTTTACTGTCTCTGAACTGTATACTCAAAAAAAGTCACGATGGCAAATTTTATGTTGCGTGTGTTTTAGTGTAATTAAAAAAAAAAATACCCTGAGTGGCTCAGTCAGCTGAGAGTCTGACTCTTGGTTTTGGCTCAGGTCATGATCTCAGAGTCAGGAGATCGAGCCCCATGTCAGGCTTTGCGCTCAGTGTGGAGTCTGCTTGAGATTCTCTCTCTCTGCTCCAATCCCTGCTTGTGCACATGCTCTCTCTCCCTCTCTTTCTCAAATAAATAACAAAATCTTTAAAACAACAAACAACAAACAACAACTTTGAGAGGCACCTGGCTGGCTCAGTCAGTAGAACATGTGACTTTTGATCTCAGGATCTTAAGTTCAAGTCCCATGTTGAGTGTGGAGCCCACTTAAAAAGACAGAAAAAAGGGACGCCTGGGTGGCTCAGCTGGTTAAGCGGCTGCCTTCGGCTCAGGTCATGATCCCAGCGTCCTGGGATCGAGTCCCACATCGGGCTCCTTGCTCGGCAGGGAGCCTGCTTCTCCCTCTGCCTCTGCCTGCCACTCTGTCTGCCTGTGCTCGCT
>PISX010024244.1:0-28264 GCA_004024625.1 Mellivora capensis
AAGTGACTCTTAATCTCACAAAACAAACTGAGGGTTGCTGGGGGGAGGGGGGTCGGGAAAGGGGGGTGGGGTAATGGACATTGGGGAGGGTATGTGCTATGGTTAGTGCTGTGAAGTGTGTAAACCTGGCGATTCACAGACATGTACCCCTGGGGATAAAAATACTTTATATGTTTATAAAAAATAAAAAAAATTATTTAAAAAAATTTGCAGTGGTTGCAAAATCTTAACATAACTAATGGTTTCTAAAGTTGTCTTCCGTAAGATATTGAAAACATAAAAAAGGATTAATCTTTTTGTAAGTGTTTATAATTACCCCAGCAACTTGTGATGGGAAAGTAGGCTCCATGGGTGTTGATGCTGAGCAAGTTAGTTCATGATTTAAATTTGATAAGGAAAAGTCATATGGTTGATAAAATATTTTAATGATTTCACTCCATAATATCCTCTGTATGATTTGGTCACAGAGACACAGGACACAAGAATATTTTCTTACAAAAAAATATGTGTAGCTCATTTCAGTTTAACTTGTGGGAGCTGTGATTTCTTGTGGTCATGCTGCTCTGGGAGTATATTTTAAGAAAACCTTGAAATATGTAACCTGATAGATTTCTTCCTGGCCTTCAGGGGAAGCTGGTTCAAAATCGATTACTAGGCTATCATGATAGACCAAGAAAACCACAGGTCTGAACCCACTGTTATATAAGTAGATAACCTCTTGAGAGGGTTGTCTTTTTAGACTGGAATTTCTTTATTCGTCAACGAAGATTTGAAAGTAGCTCCTTAGTGCTCTAAAGAAAAGGAAAAAAAATGTTGGTCTCTCCCTCCTTTGAATTGTGCCTTTAGCTTAAGAAATAAAGTAAAAAAATAATGAAAATGTGGAGGCAGTCGAGTTCTCCACAGGGACACCTGTACCTCACGTTTACCTGTTGATAATGTTTGTTCTTCACTAGCCCGGGTATTGCTTTTAAACCTGTTCAACTGCAGAAATGAAAGCCAAGTAAACAACAACTAATCTTTGTTTCAGCCACTTCTAAGGATTCCAACAGTCTCAAAGCAAGACCAAGATCCAGGTAGTATTTGTTTAATTTCTGCTTTAATGCCCTTTCTATCCTGTCCCGGACTAGAAATAAAATCCCAGAACCTGAAGCCCAGCCCATCAGATTTGAAGCTTAGAATAGGGGTGAATTCACTTGTCATGAAGGGCTTGCTTGGAGCATGTGGTGCTGCTGGGAGACACTCAGTTTCTGTATTTATTAGTGCCGGAAGATGGTGTGCTGCTGGCTGGTCGCCTGACAAGAAGTGGTTTGTGTGCATGTGGCCCAGTTGTTGCAGGATGATAAGGAATAGAGGGCAGTAGCTTTGGAGAGAAGGAAATGTGGTTCAAAGGTAACACTGAAATTTACTATCAGGACAAGGTGGACACCAGGAAGTGAGACTCCTGAGGGATAAAAACTAGAGTAGGAAAAGAAAATGCTCACAGTGATTTTGATGAGGCTTGAGGCTTTAGGTAAGCAGTACTCATGGTCTGTTTTATGCTGTCTTAGAGCAGCTTTTTGGCTTCACAGTTTTTAGATCCGTAGAAGCTAGTAGAAGAAGGAGAGCAAGTAAGGCAGAGCTGCGGTTGACATCAGACATCCGAGTGGAGGATGGAGGAGAAATACAGAAACATTAATAGGACATCAGAGAGGGGAAATGGTTCTGAGTCCACTCTTCAGTGGTGAAGTACATATGTGTACAAGACAGTACATATGTGTTTGCTTTGGCTCTTGATGACTTTTTCTTCCTTTGGCTATGAGACACATTCCTGAAAAAGTGAATTTAAATCTGATCATATTTTATATGCTTGAAATAGTGATATTTAAGGAAACTTCATCTTTTTGTAAATCTGAGAGTTATCCCTTAGTTTATCTTTTATGTCTGGATTTTCTAAACTGGAATACTGTTTCCTTGTTTATAGAAGATACAGATATCTATATTCATAGTTTCTGAAATAATAGATACAGTAATTTTATTGGCAGAAAAAAAGGTATAGTCCCTGTTTCTGTCTGTGGCTACCACATTTACTCATCTTTTTTTTTTTTTTAAGGATGAATGGATCTTTTACTGTACTGGCTTAAAGTAGTGGCTTTAGGATATAAGAATAGTAACATTTGTCTGCCCTCATAGTTTGAAAAACCTTTGAATTACAGAAATCTGTTTATGTGTGCTGTGTTAACTATAAATTAAACCTCACAGTTTTCTTCTGTTGACTTCCTCTCTTTCTCAAAGTGAATGAAAGTATAAAGTTTCATAGTTACATGTTCTATTATTAATGTCTCTGGCCAGCTTTTATATATTATTCTCTTAGAGGTCAGTCTCCTGGTCTAATTTGGATGTTTTTATTTTCACTACTCCCCAACTGGGTCTTTGCTGAGACTGAGAGAATCAAATTACTTTTATTTTACTTTTTAGAATAGTAAAACTTTGTAGAAATATGAGGGAAAGAGGGAAAATCACTGTTCTAACACGACTTACATTCATTATTTTGTTGTTCCCTGCACATTTGTATTTAAATTGGTTGTATTCACAGTTTTACAGTATCACTTGTTTAATACTCAGTTAGCTTTCCATATGCAAATACGAGTACACAGGTTATATAGGGAGATAGAATGGAATGAGCTATGTGGTATGGGATAGTATGCCTAACTCTCTGTATGTGTGTTACATACATACATACACATGCATACACACACACACACCATATATTCTTTCTTGACTGAAAAATGTCAGTAAATCTCTGGCATAAAAGCTCTTTTAATTTCTAGCTAGAGTCTCTGATTTCCGTTTTAAATCAAGAGTTCCCAATTGAAAGCTTTGTTGTTCTTTCCTATCAATTTCCTTTCGCTCTAATTGAAAGTATGAGACCATTCTTGCCGCCAGTTCCCGCATGCCTTCGCCTTGCCAGTTGTTTTACAGAGCCCACCCCAGAGCACGTTCCATGCCATTATGGCAGCTTTATGAAAGATTGCAACCTTGCATGACAGACAAAACTCTTCAACTACCACAAAGAAACCTTGAGGGAATGATTCGGGAAAGTAAAAACTTGCTATGTCAAAACCAGCTTTATCAAGAACTGAAGTTGCTTAATAGTGATTGATAGGTTCTGATTTCATAAATGGCACTCTAATAGCTAAATACTAATAATAGTTTTCTGAGGTTAATTTGCCTCTAGAACCCATCTCTGACTCAAAGGTCATTTTATTCTTTGACATGAGCTTAGCCGAGAGGCTGAATAGAACGGATGTACACATCCACTTCTTAGAAAATCGTATTGGAAACTCACCCACAAACCTGTTTCTAAGCAATAGACTAATGTACTGAGTTGAATTAATTTAGAAAATAAGTCTCTAACAAGTAGTTTAGCCGCTTCTGCCAAAAGATTTCTTTCCTGGCTCATAGGCAGTATCATAATATTTTAAAAATGGAATTTAGAAACAGATTGGAGTTTGAATTGAACCAATATAACTTTCTAACTATGTGACCTTTGGCAGGTTATTTATTTCCTGTTCCTTTGAATGTAATGATTAGAGTTACGATCTCAGAAGTTGTCTAGTTAGCTACTGCCTTGTTACAGAATGAAGGACAAGCTTTAGAGGAGGCTTTTGCTTGGAAAATTTCCCCAAACTGGTATTTCTCATGGTAAGACAGCCTAGACCCCTCCATCTGATCCATGTGTGTTTCCCTTTCCTGAAATGCATTTGTGGCATAGTCCCTTGAGCTGCTGATTCTTCACTCTCAGGTTATCTGCCCCACTTCCATAGGTGCCTGTCATCGCAAGACCCTGGAGCCTTTCTGTTCCAACATGGATTTCTGTTCCAACATGGACTTCTGTTCCAACATGGACGTGCCTAAGCAGAAGGCTTATGTGTTACTCTTATTAACAATACCCATAGAAACGGATCTGAATTTACAGGAAGCTTTTCCTTTGTGTAAATTTAGGTCTAAGATATAATATGAACAAAGGGGTTAAAAAAGTTTCTGATTCATGGCTGGGTTTGGATAGTTATTGCCGGTAGTGGTACCCAAGGGACAGTTGAATTCATGGTTGCTTTGAGATGGGCCTTGGTCAGTCTTTTGGAAAAGTGACTTTGACTTTTGTGGGTATTTCCATTTCAACCTTACTTCAGAGACTAAAGCTTTGCTGTCTCCCTTCTGACCTTCCCTTATTTTGCTGCAGATCTTACTCTAGCACCTCCATAGAAGAAGCCATGAAAAGGGGCGAGGACCCTCCCACCCCGCCACCGCGGCCACAGAAAACCCATTCCAGAGCTTCCTCCTTGGATCTGAATAAAGTCTTCCAGCCCAGTGTGCCAGGTGAAGTGCCCGTCTGCATCCCAGTCTTTCCCTTCCCTGTTGGAGTCACTGGACGTGTGTCCGCCACAGAGGCCTTTGTGAGTCTGCAGAATGAGCAGATCTGACCGTTTCCTGCCCCAGGAAGGTCTTCGAGTTGCTATGGTATTCTTGGGAGGGAAAGCAGTTCTAAGCAGATAGACATCCCATGTGTCTGGAGCCTTGCCCACACTTGTATGGACCAAGAATTATGAAATTCTGTACTAAGAGGATTAAAATACTTTAACCCCAGACAGCCCACTGAGTGCATGGCTGGGGTCTCGTTCTCTGTATTGTGGTAATTTGTATATAAGATTGCTGTCTGTCATTTCCTGAGATGCTTCTGTAGTTCTTCTGTGAAAGATCTTGGGGAATGACACCGGCTGGAAGCTTCCCCTGCGTCTTATCCTTGTGGGAAAGATCCTGTGTCTTGGAGGGTTTAATGCTCAGGGGGCTCTGCTTTCTAAATCTGACCGATGGTTAGGTGGTTGGTGGGGGGAACTAGGGCAAGAGCTCCTCCAGGTGGCTTGCTGAGGGGTTTCTGGGGGTGCTACTTCCTTGAGCCAGCTGCTGTACAGCTGGGGTTGGAGGCCGGGGAGGTTGGAGGGCCCTGTCTGCTTCCCTGGCTCCCTGTGAAGTGGGAGATTTCCTCCTAGGGAACCTACAGAACAGCAGATGAGAACCATGCATGCCCTTGCTTAGCAAAGGTGCTAGGATGCAGTGCCTTCCCAAGTGTTATTTTGAGAGCAGCAAGGGCCTTTCCACTGACTTATGTAGGCAAGCTATAAATACAGTGATTTCCTGGAACTTTTTCTCTATCTGTGTGCATTTTAAATCAAGCCAGCCTCAGATGCTAGTGATTTGCAGATTATTATCTTTTCTACTAAAGCAAGAAAAGACTCTCCTTGGCTCACACATTAGCATGACCTCTGTGTCCCAGCAGAGCTCAGCATGTTTTAGTTGTTCTAATAAAGTAGTCTCCTCACAGTAAAGTTACAGATTGTTTTTTAATATACTAGAGTCTGGAACTCTCTATGAAATTTGATTCTCTGCCATGAGTTCATCAGATAAAAATTTGCCTTGCATTTCCCCCCATACTTTGATGCAAATTCTGGCATAATTTCATAGTAACTGGTATTTGAGGTGGGAGTAGCCACGGATGATGATGCTATAAAAATTTCACATCGCTGGTGGATTATGACCCAGAAGATTTTTCTATACATGCAAGAAGATTAAAACAATCTGGGCAGCTATCTTAATACGTTTTCCTTGCAAGGAGAAGCTAGCGTGCAAGCATGTCTCTGGCTGTGCAAGCCCGCGAAGAGCGCCAGCTGTGCGGGAATGGTTGTGCTGTGGCTTTTATGACATTGTGTCATATGGTGGAAGAGACAAGACTGGATTTGGAGTTCAGCTTTGCTGCTGATTAACTGTTTGATTTTCAGCAAGTGACTTAATCTTTCTGCATTTTGGATTTTTAATCTCTAAAATAGGGCCAGCAGTCCATGGAGCTGTAGGGTTTTGGCGAGAATATAAACATAATCCTAATAGCAACATGTTTGACATCTAGGCACTCATTTGGCTAGAAATCATTGAGGAAAGGGAGTCTGAAGTTAAAGTCCCTTGCCCCCCCTTGATCTCCAGTGGTTCAAGTCTGTGATCCATTCCCTACAGTTCCTCAGTGGGCTCACAGAGGGACCGAGCCCCAATTGCCTGCTGTATTATGAGCAAAGGACTGTGAAAAACAGAGTAAGTGAGGCTAGGTTGCTAAGTCAGAGTGGCCTATGGTGGACTGGACGTGTGGAGAAGAAATACAATGGAGAGAAGATGCAAAGAAGCAAGAATGAAAGAGGGAAGTGAAGAAAACGATGAGATGGTTGTTACATAGGAGTGATGATGTTTATATAAAGGGAGGAGAAGAAAACAGAATAGAAGACTGTAGTGACCAAGGGGAGGAGAGCCTACAGAGAACTCTTCCACAGACTCGGTGAAAGATTTAGATGGGATTTAAGGGAAGAACTTAGAAGAGGCTGGCATTAATGTCTTCTCATTTAGGAAGATCAGTAACATGATAAGGGGAAGAATATCAAAGGGCTAATTTCAAATGTAAATCTATAGAAGTGAATAAGCCACTTTGGCAGTATGGGACAATTGGCTTTACTTTTGATATCTGTAAAAACAGTATGAATTTAAATTTTTGGGAGTCTAGATTATCCCAGGGCTCTAGGTAGGTGGGTCCTGGTATTATACCTAAAGTGTATGTTTTCACAGGGAGAAGTTGGTATGACACAATTGCTGTGTGTAAAAGGGAGATCACCTTTGTTGTTGTTGTTTTTTTTTTTTTTCAAAAGATTTTATTTATTTATTTGACACAGAGAGCACAAGCAGGGGGAGCGGGAGAGGGGGAAGCAGAGAGCTCAGTGGGGGCTCGCTCCCAGGACCCCAGGATCATAACCTGAGCTGCAGGCAGAGGCTTAACCAACTGAGCAACCCAGGCGCCCTATGGGAGATCACCTTTGTAATAGCTGGTCCATGTCAGGGGGCCATCCTTTCAAGGCCCAAACAGCTGCTGCATTTGAGAGAAAATAAAAATGTGCAAGAAAGTCTCAGTTAGTGATGATGCAAGTGTACAAAATCTAGATGCAATCAGACCCAGGATGTCTGGATTTTATTGCTCTATGCTTAGAGCCACGAAACATATTTTATTAGTATTTTGTTTTATAAAACATATTATATTACTAAAATTCCTGTAAGAAAAATCACACTGTGAAGGCAGTACTTTTTAGATCCTAACTTCCTTTTCCTCATTGAAACAGTTGTTTTCATAAAGCACATTTTTTCATAACGGATTTCGTTTGTTCCAGCCCATGGGGTGGGAACTCCCCTCCTTCTACTCTCAACAGTGACCTGCCCCTTCCAGAGCCATGCCTAAAGCTTGCAGCTGGTGGTTGCCACGGTGATGGCCAACCCCTCCAGTGCTGCTTCGGCTGCAGATAGCCCTGTGCCAATCATTGAGCATCTACCTGGCAGAAGGGGCAGAGGTTGTATGGAGGAAAAATAGCCAGCCCTTTAAAGCTGCAGACCAGAAACCATCATCACTTCCACTCAGCTCTAACTGGGGAAACCTAGTCCCTTGGATATAGCTAGCTGCTGGGCAGCTGGGAAAGGTAGTTCCTGGCGGGATAGCCATTTCCCATTGACACCCCTCTTACTGTGAAAGAGGAGAGTGGATGTTGGTGGGCAGCTCTTTCTCCCACATTGCATGTGGCCAAATATATTCAGATCCACATGTTAAAGCCACTGTGATGGCTGAAAAAAACATATCCATGGGTAGCATCTACCCATGGATCGCTAATGTTTTATTTCTGCTTTAGACATTACTGATAATAATAGTTCATTCCAGGGTTAAGAAATTATGGTACATCCATATTATGAAAACTTAGGAAGCAGTTAAAAAGAATTAGGTATGTGTAATAAGTGGAGAGCTATCTGACATAAATTAAGTGAAAGAGGCACGGTGCAGAATACGTATGTTCTTAAGTGTATAGGCAGTTTTTGGAAGGTTACTTAGGAAATTGGTAATAGAAGAGATTAGGATGACTGGGGACAGGAGTGAGAGAGAAACTTACTTCTCATTGAATACACACTTTTATCTTTTAAATTTTGCCTCAAGTACAGATAGTATAGAAATTTTGCTTTTCATTCAGTAGCCACAGTGACCAGATAGTCTGAGAGTACCAGAAATATCCTTCCTGGCTGAGTTTACCTGCCTCAGATTTACCTACCATACTCTGTCCAGGGTATTTTTATGACCAGCCTCCTGCCACTTTGTAGAATGCAGCTAAAATGACAGAAGCATTCCAGAACATTCCTTAAGGCTCTGATATGTCCTTCAGATTCCTCCTCAGTGCCCTTCCAATATTGAAAAATAGTTTTGGAGGACTCCCCATAGCCTCCATTGTGAGATGTACAGGTGGGCAAAGTGTGATAAGGGCTCTGTCTTAACTTGGAAAGGGGTTGTATTTTTTAGTTGGCCAGCTGAGACGAGTCTGTCCAGGTCTCTACAAATTGATATTTCTTTCTGCAACTTGAGAAATATGTAAACCCTTTGGGAATAAGAGATACAACATTTCTTACCTAATTTAACCTTTCAAGTTCTCTAAAGTATGAATTTGCTCACTCAAACAGCTTCAACCTTATGGATTTCCTTATTGTATCATTCTTGTGAGTGCTACTTGTTCCCTTTTAAGATCTAGTAGGATTATGGTATTCCTGCTCTACTCCCAAACTTTTGGGTCCACCTTATGCAGCCATCTAAGGGTTCAGTTTGGCAGTCTGGACAGGTTTTTTTTTTTAAATGAAAACTTTATTGGGGTAAAATCCACATACTATAAAATTCGCCCTTTAAAAGTATATAATTCAGTGGTTTGTAGCATATTTATACTGTTGGGCAACCACTAGCATTATCCAATTTTAGAATATTTTCCTCACCCCAAAAAGAAACCCCATACTCATTAGTAGTCCTTCTTCATTCCCCTATCCTCTCCCCACAGCTGTTGGCAACCTCTAGTCTATTTTCTGTTTCCATGAATTTGCCTGTTCTGGACATTCCGTATTAATGGCATCACACAACATATGGTCTTTTGTAACTGGCTTCTTTCACTTGGTATAATGTTTGCAAGGTGTATCCATGTTGTAACATGTAGGAGTACTTCATTCCTTTTATGGATGAATAATATTACATTGTAGGAATATGACACATTTTATTTATCCATTTATCAGCTCGTTGATATACATAGGAGTGGAATTTCTGGGTCATATGGTAAGTCTAAGTTGGACATCTTGAGGAACTACCAAAGTGGCTGCACAGTTTACTATCTCACTAGCATTGTATGAGGACTGCAGTTTCTCACTCTTGAAGCACTTATTATTGCCCATCCTTTTTATTTTAGTCAACCTACCTGGTATGAAATGGTATCTTATCATGGTTTTGATTTGCATTTTCTTTTTTCAAATTATTATTTTAAAATAATCTCTGTAGCCAGTGTGGGGCTCAAACCCACTACTACCCTGAGATCAAGAGTTGGCTGCTGTGCCAACTGAGCTAGCCAGGTGCCCCTTGATTGGCATTTTCTAGTGACTAATGATGTTGAACACCTTTTTGTGCGCTTATTGGCCATATTTATGTCATTTTTGGAGAACTGTTAAAAATCTTAGCCCATTTTTAAATTGGGCTATTTGTCTCTTATTGAGTTGTAAGGGTTCTTTGTATATTCTGGATGCAAATCCCTTTTCACATACATAATTTAAAAATATTTTCTCTCATTTTGTGGGTTGTCCTTTCAACATTTTTTTCTTTTAAAGATTTTTTTATTTGACAGAGATCACAAGTAGGCAGAGAGGAGGGCAGAGAGAGAAGGGGAAGCAGGCTCCCCGTGGAACAAAGAGCCCGATACAGGGCTCGATCCCAGGACTGTGTGATCATGACCTGAGCCAAAGGCAGAGGCTTTAACCCACTGAGCCACCCAGGTGCCCCATCCTTTCAACATTTTTAATGGTATCCTTTGAAGTGCAGAAGCTTTTAATTTTGATGAAGTCCACAGTTTATTTTTTCTTTTATCATTTGTGCTTTTGGTGTCATAGCTAAGATTTCATTGCCTAACTCAGGGCCACAAACACATACACCTCTTCTAAGATTTTTATATTTTTAGCTCTTACATTTAAGTCTGTGTTCCACTTTGAGTTGCTTTTTTTATATGTGGTATGAGGTAAGCGTTCAAATTTTGGGTTGTTGTTGTTGTTGTTTTGTTTGTTTTTGCATGTGACTATCCAGTTGTCCCAGTACCATTTGTTGAAAAAACTATTATTCCCAGTTTAATTTTTCCTGGCACCCTTGTTAAAAATCAACTGACCATTTAACATAAGGGCTTATATCTGGATTCTCAATTCTATTCCATTGATATTAATATATCTATCCTTGTGCTAGCACTATACTGTTGTGATTGTTGCAGAATTGTAATACGTTTTGCAGTTGGGATGTGTGTCTGCCCACTTTCTTCTTCCTCCTCTTCTTTTTCTTTTTCTTCACCTTTTCTTTAAAAAAAAAAAAAGATTATTTGAGAGAGAGAGAGCGCGAGCAAGTGCACGGGGTGGGGAGGGGTAGAGGGAGAGGGACAGAAGGAATCTCAGGCAGACTACCTGGTGAGCACAGGAGCCCGATGTGTGACTTGATCTCAAGATCCTGAGATCATGACCTGAGCCGACAGCAAGGATCAGATGCTTAACCGACTGAGTCACCCAGGTGTCTCTCTTCTTTTTCAAGATTGTTTTGCTTTTTCTGGGTCCTTTGCATTTCCATATGAAATTTAGGATCAGGTTGTCAATTTTTTTTTTTTTTTAAAGGCAACTGGGAGTTTGGTAAGGATTGCACTGACTCTGTAGATCAGTTTGGTTAGTATTGCTATCTCAACAGTATTTTTTTCCCCAACTTTATATTGAGGTTAATGGACAAATAAAAATTGTACATATTTATAGCATACAATGTAATGTTTTCCATCTTAACAATATTGTCTTCTTCTTCTTCTTCTTTTTTTAAAATTTTATTTATTTATTTGACAGAGATCACAAGTAGACAGAGAGGCGGTGGGGGGGGGAAGCAGGCTCCCTACCAAGCAGAGAGCCCGATGTGGGGCTCGATCCCAGGACCCCGAGACCATGACCTGAGCCGAAGGCAGAGGCTTTAACCCACTGAGCCACCCAGGCACCCCAACAATATTAAGTCTTCTAATCCATGAACAAAGGATATATTTTCATTAAGTCTTTAATGTCTTTTAACAATATTTTGTAGTTTTCACAAATAAGTTTTGTACTTGTAAAAATTTATTCTTAAGTGTTTTGTTTATTTTGATGTTAGCCTAAAGGGAATTGTTTTCTTAATTTCATTTTTTGTAGTCTTCATTGCTGGTGTATAGAAATATAATTGGTTTTTATTTATTGATCTATCTTGTAACCTTGTTGAATTTGTGTGTTAGTTGTCTGGACACATCTTTATCCTTAACTTAGATAATGAGTTTGGCAGCATACTATTGGACTTCTAACTGCTTAACTAATCATGCAGCTACTACAAATCATGGAGGGAATCCCTTTTAGTGTTTGGAAAGCATTTAAAGAATCATTACTGACTGCTTGCATCCAGCTGTACTTTTTTTTCTCATATGTGAAACCAGTTGATCTAGTTCCTTTATCAGTAGTATATTCTTTTTTTTCCCTAAATATTTTATTTATTTGAGAGAAAGAGAGAGCGAGCGATGGGGAGGGGGAGAGAGAGGATGAGAAGCAAACTTCCTGCTGAGCAGGGAGCCCTATGCGGGGCTCAGTCCCAGGACCTGGAGATCATGACCCGAGCCGAAGACAGTTGCTTAACCGACTGAGCCGCCCAGGTTGCCTGAGTAGTATATTCTTTACCTGTCAGTATACTGTCCACTCTGTCCCAAGCCAAGTTTCCCTTTATCTGTTTTTAGGCTCTTTATTAACACCTAGTACTAGATACACAGTGAATTTGAGGCTTACTTGGTACAGGGTACACATTTAAAGCACTTTCCATGCATTGTCTCTTATCCTTACAATAACCCTAATGAGGTAGATGCTGTTGTATCCCCGCTTTAGAGAAACAGAAACTGAGGAGCAAAAGTTAATTTGGCTAAGGTCATGGAGCTCGTAGATGGTGGTGCTGTGCTTTAAGCTCGTGTCGCCCAATGCTAGGGCCTACACTCCACTGCCTTAAGAAGGGGCAAGTATTTCTCTTCTCTCTACCCCACTTGCATCTCCCAACTTCTCCATTTGGCCAGATATTTGGTAGTCATGTCTCTGTTCAGCTGCTTATGCTGGACGTTGAATTCTTTTTTTTTTCCCCTTAATTAAGAAAGCTCAGCACTCAGCATGGAGCCCAATGTATGGCTTGAACTCACAACTCTGAGATCAAGACCTGAGTTTGAGATAAAGAGTCAGATGCTTAACTGAGCCACCCAGGTGCCCCTGGGTTCTTAAGAAGGGGCAGAAGGCACGGTGCTATTACTCCTGTTGGTTGCAGCCCTCATCCTCCTTCACTAGCCACCTGAGAACTGAGATTCAGCTCCACACCTGGGCAGTTGGCTTACAATTCTAATTTGAGTAGGGGCGCCTGGGTAGCACAGTTGGTTAAGCGTCTGACTCTTGGTTTCAGTTTAGGTCATGATCTCAAGGTCATGAGACCAAGCCCTGCACTGGGCTCCATGCTAAGCATGGGGTCTGAGTTTCTCTCCCCTTCTTCCCCTCTCCCTGCCCCACCCAAGTTCTCTCTCTCTTTGCTCTCTCTCTCAAATTAAAAAAAAAACTCATTTGAGTAACTAATAATTTCTTCTGTATAAAGTTCAAACATTATAAATCTGTCCCTTAAGTTCATTTCCACCAAGCCTGGTATCCTCCCCAGGGATGGTATCCTTCTGACATTTTCTAGTCCATTTATAACATCAATTTCATGGTTTTTGTTTTTAAAATAATTGACATCACATTATACACGTTTCCCCTGTGCTTTTCCAGAATTTGTTATTTCTTGGAGATCTATCCATGTTGGTACTGATAATTTTTCATCCTTTTATATACATTCTATATACTGGCTACTTTGTAAAAGCTGTATTATGGAAAACTTCAGATTTATGTAAAAGTAGAAAATCTCCATCCCCAGATCAAGTGCCAGATATTATATAATTTCATACATACTTTATATGTATCTCTAATCGGTAAGGTCTTTTTACAAAAACTTAATCAGGGCTCCTGGGTGGTTCAGTGGGTTAATCCTCTGCCTTTGGCTCAGGTCATGATCCCAGGGTCCTGGGATTGAGCCCCACATTGGGCTCTCTGCTCAGTAGGGAGCCTGCTTCCCCCTCTCTCTCTGCCTGCCTCTTTGCCTACTTGTGATCTCGATCTCTCTCTCTCTGTCAAATAAATAAATAAAATCTTTTTAAAAAATCCATAAACCTTTATCATATCTGTTCTTCCATCTTTTGTATTTCTTATATACTGGCTGGTTAGATCTAGGCTTGCTTAGAATCACACTCTATTTTAAGTAAGAGTAGTTCCTAGTGATACTGTGTATTTTCTACTGCATCACATTAGGAGGTCTCTGATATCTAATGGCTCCATTTTTGTGATGTTCAGTTTATCAGTGGGTTCATGAAATATTAGGCTGGTTTATCTGTTATGATAGAGATCCCCAGCAGCTGCTCAGATAATCATTTTATCAGGTATTGATCCTCATTGCCAGCATCCAGTGGTGTGTTGGTAAATGTTTAACTGGCTATTTACTGATTTTTATGGTATAAACATTCCTGCCACAGCCACTTTTATTCTTACTGATGTGTCACTAAACGAGAGATTGGAACATATGTATACAGTTGGCTCTCATAAGCTGGTATGAGCTGTTTTCAGCAAACTGCTACTTAGGTCCATTATTTCATTGGTAGTTACAAAACGGTGATACTCCCATTTCTTTTACCTTTATTAATTTGGGCCTTAGTTTATTTGCCCATTTATCTATTGTTAGACATTTCGCTTACAATTGTTATAAAACTTGTGAGTTGAAGAATACCATAAAATGACACAATTCTTGGGGTGCCTGGGTGGCTCAGTTGGTTAAGCATCTGACTCTTGATTTTGTGTCAGGTCATGATCTCGGGGTCATGAGATCAAGCCTCATGTTGGGCTCCACACCCAGCTTCAGATTCTGTCTCTCCTTCTCCCTCTGCCTTCACCCCACTCTCATGCATGCTCTCTCCCCCTCTCTCTCTAAAAAGAAAAACAACAAAAAATCAATAGTGTTCTCAGTATATGCATTTGAGTTTAGAGAGTTTAATGAAAACTGAAATAGACTTCAGTAATGGTGACCAACAAAAGTGTCTTATCATTTAACCAGTATTTATTGAACACTTACTGTGTACTAGGTACTGTGGAGAATTGTAAGAGGAATATGGATATGGCCTCACTTTCTGCTAATCAGTGTTATAGTTATATGTGAGAACAGTGCTGTGTCTGGGTGATTTCTAACTAGGATGATCTGTAGATATGTTGGAGTGGTCGTACAGGCTGTTGAGCTAGCATTTGAAGGATGGATATAATTTTTGGAGCCAAATTCTGTTGATTTTTCTTTGATATCTGCCTTGGTTCACTTCTTACTACCATTTGCCTTGAAGACTACTATAGTAATCTCCTGTCTGATTTGCTTGCTTTGTTCTTTCCTTCATAGAGCAGCAGGATTAATTTTCTTAAGCTCAGCTATGATGTCACTTCCCTATTTAAAACTTTTCAGGTCTTTCTATGTAAACACCAAATTCCTTTGTCTTAACAGCTAGACGTAAAACCATGAGAACACATGAATTCAGTAAGGGACAAGCACCGTGGCCTGGAATGCTCAGGGAGGAGTGTATTTCAGGAATAAGTGGAGACCAGAAGTCTAAGGTTTGCTGACTGACCAAAAAGAATGGAGGCTAGGGAAGAAGGAGTTCGCAAACTATGTTCCTAGGAAGCGTTAGAACAGTTCATTGGAGTGGTAAGGTTAATCCAGATTGCAAAAGGTGGAGTGGCTGAGACACTGGTTTGGAATAGTTGTCCATCACAAACTCACTTTGAAGTGTTTCAGACTTAGATGTTGGTTTGACTATATGTCATATTTTTCAAATTCATGGTAGGAAAGAGACCCTACCAAGATAATAGAATCTTTTTCCAAGTTGCCTGCTTGCCTTCCATTGAAGACACACACACATAAACATTTTTAACCAACCTACGGAGTTTCATAGTAAAATGATTAGGAGGAACACATTCATGTAAAAGTAATAAGAGAAATGAAACTTGACCTTAACCAAAGTCAATTCTCATGCATTTTTGTTGCTTAACTCTGCCTAGGTCTCTGTCTGGGACCTTGTTAACCTGTATCACATATCCTGTGGTGCAAGAAGGAGGAGTTACTAGAAAAAACTGGCAAATTAATTCTAAAATCGTAGAATGTCAGTGCTAAAAGACAACGTACATGACATCTTGGCCACCTCTCACATATTACAGGAGATGAGACTGGGATCCAGAAAATGCAATTAATTGCTTTGTTCTCCATCGGAATCCTCTTTGTTCAAGTTTTTGTTACAACAGATTTGGTATCAGAGAAAGCAATCTATATTAATTTAACTTGGGGGGACACCTTACTATTTTTCTACAGGCAGTAATTCATCTGAAGTTAAAAGATGTATTAAAGAATAGATATGGGGCCCAATATGCAGGAAACTAATAATATTGTTTTTCTGTGTTTTCTTTTATGTGATTTACAGTGTTGGACCAATTTCCCTGAGGTTCTTTAGGGAGACAGGAAAGAAAGTTTTGCCTTCATAAATACTGGGAGATCTTAGGAATTTATTTTTTTTTTGGTGATCAAAAATTGTTATGAATATAAATTGTTATTCAAATTGTTGTGTTAAATATCTACAAAAAAGGAAAGGAATCGTATACTGAATCCCTGGCCTCAACAATGATCAACTATGGCCCATTTTGTTTCATCTGTGTTCCCTCTCCCATATGATTAATTATACTTTTTCCCCCACCCTTAGCTTGAAAAAAAAACTACTGAGGTATAATTTTCAGACCATAAAGTTCATCCATTTTAAGTGTACAACTCAGTGACTGACAGTAAATTTATCAAATTGTGCTGTCACCATAATCCAGTTTCAGAACATTTTCAGCACCCTAGGAGTATGCCCCATGCCTGTTTACAGTCAATCCCCATGCCCAGCTCCCGACAACCAGTCATCTAGATATGTCGTATAAATGAAATCATAAGTATGGAGTCTTTGTGTCTGGCTTGCTAAACTTTATGTGACGTTTTTGAGGTTCATCTAAGTTGTAGCATGTATCAGTATTTCATTTTTTAATTGTGGAATAGTGTTCCATTGTATGTACGTACCACATGTTGTCTCTCCAGTCTTCAGTTTCATGGACACCTGAGTTGTTTATACTTTTTGCCTGTTAGGAATAATGCTACCATGAACACACTTACATACAGGTCTTTGTGGGACATATGTTTTCATTTCTCTTGGCATAGGACCTAGGAGTGGAATTACGGGGTGTATGGTAACTTTAAGAAACTGCTGAACTGTTTTCTAAAGTGTCCATACTATTTTACATTTTCACCAGCAGTGTGTAAGGGTTACTGTTTCTTCCCATTTTTACCAATGCTTACTATTTTTTTTTTAATTATAGCTATCCTGCTGGGTGTGAATTCGTTTTTTTGTTGTGGTTTTGATTTGTTTCCCTGATGACTAATGATGTTGAGCATCTTTTCATGTGCTTATTAATGATTTCTATGTCTTCTTTGATGAAATGTCCACTGAAATCATTTGCCCACTTTTAAATTGGGTGTTTGTGTTCTTTTTTGGGGGGATGGTGTTTACCTTTTTATTGTTGAGTGTATATTCGGGAGTTCTTAGTGTATTCTGGATACAAGGCCTTTATCAGATGTGTAATTTGCAAATATTTTCTTCCCATTCTGTGGCTTGTCTTTCCATTTTCTTAGTGGTGTATTTTGAAGCAAAAGAGTTTTGCATTTCAATGAAGTACAGTTTATCGTTCTTTCCTGTTTAGAATGTTCTTTTGGTGTCATATCTAAGAAATCTTTGCCTAACCTAATGTCTTGAAGATTTTCTGTTATTTATTTCTAAAAATACTACAATGTTAGCTCTTATATTCATATCTCAGATCCATTTTTATTTAAATTTTGTTTGTAGTGTGAGCTGAGCGTCTAAGTTCATTTCTTTATATGTGGATATCCAGTTGTTTCAGCTTTGCGTGTTGAAAAAAACTCCTATTGAGTTGCCGTGGCACCTTTGTTGAAAATCACTTGACTGTAAATTTAAGGGTTTCTTTCTGGACTCTCTGTTCTGTTTGTTGACCTCTATGTCCTTATGGTAGTACTACACTGAATATTTTTTAAAGCAAGGCAGTCATATGTAGTCTTGTGAAGAGATAATCACGTGACTTAGAAGGCTAAATATTTGCTACCGTGGCACATTTTAAGATAGTGTCTAGCATCTTATTTATTTGAGTATATGGCATATGGCATATTCAGAAGCATCATTTTAGTTCCTTGAAGTTGCAATACTTTTCTTACTTTCAGCCTTCTGACATGTGTATTCCCTGGACATACAATAACACCTGTTCAGCTCTTTATCCCCTATCTCAGTGCCCTATTTTGCTCTTTACCATTACCTGTCCTGTAGGTTCAAAATATGATACTGATTGTTGCCTCATAGTAGCTTTGATGATGTCATTTTACTTCCCCAGGCCTTAATTTTCTCATCTGCGATGTGGAAGAATTGAATTTGATCTCATTACTTTTCTAAACTCGTCATTAATATTTTCCCTGGTGAACAATTCCAAGTCGTGTGTAAATTCCTGTCTTTTAACTGGTAAAAAATAATTGTTGTGTTTAGCAGAGAATTTAATGAGGTTGTGTGTTTGGCGGGGGGGGGAGTGGGGCGTTATCAGGGGATCGAAGCAGCTCTTTTTGGAAAACTACTCCCGGCAAACATTTTATCATATTTGTAGGTGTATATGATATCTGAACCCATCACTGTGTGTAACTGGGTGATTAGGGGATAGGCATAGGCTCACACTTGCTTTTGTGAGTAGTAAGGAAAGAAAGTACATTTTCTATTACAAAGAAATCACCATTTTAATGAACTTACCAAGAAGAAGAATGGTCCTCACTGAGGAAATCCTTGAAGCTTTGCATATGGCTAACTCTCTACTTGATTGATACTTAAAAGTGCAGGTCCCACTGGCAGGCTCCCTTCAACATTTTCCATCCTTTAAGTGTTTTTTTTTTCCTTTGGCATTTGAATGCTTTTATTTTCTTCATAAAATATTCATAGTTTGGGGGGGATGGGAGGCCTTTTCACAGCTGAAGTTATTTCAAGGATCTCTCCCCCAAAGAATTGGCTTTCTGTTCCTTGCAACTTTCAGTTGCCACGTTGGCTGCTTTATTTCTACTTAGTAATTTGGAACATATTTTCATTAAATCATTGATTTTGGGCTTTGTAAAGATCTGAGGGAAATTAGTATAGACAGTAACATATATGGATAATATTTTGTCTGGAAATTTCTAAGCATAATAAAAAGATAAAAAATCTAAGAGGTTGAAGTTTTGGTTGAAGATACCAGGAGCCTGAGAATCAGCAGATCAGTGCTAGAAAATGCACATCTTTCAATAAATTTAATAAACACCTGTTACTGTATTTTCTGTTACTGTTACTGTATTTTCTGAGTTTAGGATTAAATGGCAGTTTCTTTCATGAACTTTTAAATCTGGTTTTCAGGATTTGGGTATCTATTATTTTTTCCCTGATTACATTTACAAAATTTTCTGATTTTACAAAACTTTGCTGATATCTGGTATTCTACCTTATTAACGTGAGACTTAGGAATAAATCTGCAATTGCTTCACATGTATGGTAAAGCTTTCAATGTATGCATCAAAGGTGTTTTCCTCCCCTCTTCTTTCCTTCTCTTTCCTTCTAGGAAAGCAGGTATTACTGTTGTAGGTATGTTTTCATCTTTTGCATGTGTACACTAGATTACTCAGCCAAAGTGGTTTTTCAGTTTCGCTTTGCATGAAGGTATACTTTTTCTCTTTTTAATTTATTTTTATTTTTTAAAAGATTTTATTTATTTATTTGACAGAGAGAGATCACAGTAGACAGAGAGGCAGGCAGAGAGAGAGAGGGAAGCAGGCGCCCTGCTGAGCAGAGAGCCCGATGCGGGACTTGATCCCAGGACCCTGAGATCATGACCTGAGCCGAAGGCAGCGGCTTAACCCACTGAGCCACCCAGGCACCCTTAATTTTTATTTTTAAAATATTTTATTTATTTCTTTGACAGAAAGTAAGTACAAGTAGGAGGAGCAGCAGGCAGAGGGAGAGGGAGAAGCAGACTCCCCACTGAGCAGGGAGCCTGATGCGGGCTGGATGCGGGCTCTATCCCAGGACCCTGGGATCATGACCTGAGCTGAAGACAGATGCTTAACTGACTGAGCCACCCAGCGCCCCTTTCTTTTTTTAAAACTGATTAGATCATGCTGGATAAAATATTTGAATCCACTTTAAAATCATGAATGGAAAAAAAATAAAATAAAATCATGAATGGACTGGAACTATTATAAGAGGAGATATTTTACTAAATTCACCATGTGAATACTTAATACACCCAAGGCAGTGTGTTTAGATGCTCTGAGAGCTAAAAATATGAATCAGACATAAACTTGGTAGAATGAAGCTAGATTAGTATCACCTACTGTTAAAGGAAGAGTCATGAACACATAGAAGAGATTTTTCAGCAGAAACCAAATAAGGAAAGATGCGTGAGCTAATGTCATTTTTTTTTCGAGAGAGTAGCAGCTAAGGGAAAACCCGAGGCTTGACTCTGCCTGCCTCCTTCTAGAAGCCATGTATGTGCGTAGGCAAATATTGAGATTTCTTTCTGAAACTCCAGATCTTGAGTGAAGTGAAGTGGGTGGGTACTCTTAGTTTTGCCTTCTCTTGACTGAGGGTCAGTAGATGTGACTTCTGGAAAGAGAGGTGGAAAAGTGACTAATCACAGCTGATGCCCTGATATGGTGGAGAGGAAAGGCCCAGGCCTCCATGCTGAACTGTGGGAACAAACTGGAGTTTGGGGAGTGCCTCCGAGACCACTGATACTGCTCAAGACTTGCGAGAATATGCTCTGCTACAGAATTGTTTATATCCTTTTGGTATCTCACATTTTAAAATAACATTTTATAAAATAAATAATTTTTCGAATAAAAATAACATTTTTATAAAATAAAAATTTATTTAAAATAAATTTATATACCCTCTTGTTGACTTTTCAGTTTTAGTCATCATCTGCTGCCTTCCCCTTCTAGCACCTTTTCTCCTCCTTCACCCTCTCAGTACAGTTTGTAGAATTTGGGTTAGATCAGTATTTAGTGTTTATATTATTCTTATGGCTATGTAAGCCATATAGTAAATTATTTACTTTTCCTACTTGCACAGATTTTTGTTGGCCCCAGAGTGCATAATCAGCTTGTTTCTTTTCAATGTACTTGCCCCTGAAGCAACTGTAGACTGCCTCAATTTTCTAAAGTTCCTCTTGAAATTCTGACGCAGGTATTGGTTTCATCTGTTTGAAGAAAATTAGAGTGATTGTCTTCCATGCCTGATACATAGTTTTCATCATGGCATCTCTCTTCTCTGTCATCCAATGATTCTTTTCTTCTTCCATGTTGGAACTCCTTTATCCTGTGCCTTGCTCTTTCTTGGTTTACTCTCTTGCTTTTGTAGAACACATCCTTGAGTAGCTTTTTTGGAGAGGGTACATAGAGCTCAATATAAGCCCCTGAATGTCTAAGAATGGCTTTAATTGAACCATGAAGCTGGCTGCTTATTTGGGTATTAAACCATCGGTTGGAAATCAGTTTTCTTCAGAATTTTCATGACATTGCTCCAATGAATTCTAGCTTTCAGTGGTATATTAAAAGTTTAATACTGTCTGGACTCTTGATCCTTTGGATGTGGCCTGCCCTCCTCTTCCATCCCCTTCTGGAAATTTGTAGAATCTTTTAACTCTTGTATTTTGAAATTTCATATGTGCTTTGCCATGGGTCTGTTTTCTTCCATTGTTCTGGGTACTCAGTGGGCTCTTCTAGTTTAGAAAGCCCTAGTCTTCATTTCTGGGTAGTTTTCTTAGACTATGTGATTTTTTTTCCTGCTATTTTCTCTCTTTTTGTGGAATTTTATTTGGATATTATCCTGCTTTTTTAAAGATCTCCTTAGGTTGGGTGCCTGGGTGGCACACTCTTGGTTTGGCTCAGGTCGTGATCTCAGGGTCGTGAGATTGAGCCCCACGTTGGGCTCTATGCTCAGCGTGGCATCTGCTTGGGACTCATTCTCCTTCTCCCTCTGCCTCTCCCCTCTGCGCTCACATGTGCATGCTCTCTCTCTCTCTCTCTCTCTCCCTCCCTCTCTCCTCCCCTCCCTCCTAGATAAGTAAATAAGTCCTTAAAAAAGATCTCCTTAGATTATTTTTGAATCTTTCTATTAAGCTTTCCCTTTCTACTATCATGTTTTTAAAAAAAGATTCATTGATTTATTTATTTGACAGCGAGATCACAAATAGGCAGTGAGGCAGGCAGAGAGAGGGGGGAGCAGGCTCCCCACTGAGCAGAGAACCCAATGTGTGGCGGGGCTCGATCCCAGGACCCTGAAACCATGCCTTGAGCCAAAGACAGTGGCTTAACCCACTGAGCCACACAGGCACCCCTCTGCTATCATGTTTTTAATTTTCAGGTTCTCTTTTTAATTATTTGACTATTCTTTTTTTTTCAGCAATATCTTGAGTATTTCATCTTTGCAAATAACATCTCTTATCTCTTACTGAGGATTTCCCTGATAACTTTGAGAAATTTCACTCCTTACTCCCACCCCATTAGCTATCTTCTTAGTAAGTAAAATAAACTTCATGAGGGTAGAGCTTTCTTTCCTGTTGTTTTTTTTTCACTGATCTTTTCACAGTACCTCAAACAATCCTTGATACATAGTAAATGTTTAAGTAGTTCTAGAATATAAACAGAATGATCATTGTGATGATACTAATATACATTGAAGAATTTTTCCCTATTATGGATCTAATCTGTATCTTTGAGATTAACCTTTTTTTCTATTGTACTATTTTAGAAATTTTTATGTTGATATTTGATAATACTTCATCATCTGTTTCTGTTTAAGAAAGGGCGTAAAAAACTGATTGGAATATATGAATAAATGGATAGGACCTTGCCGTCTGTGGGTTTCGTAGTGGAATGATCTGATTTGGTCATCTTGTTGGAGATCTCTTGATGTTGGTATCATATCTATATCTTACTTCTTGGCTGGCCCATTTCACTGGAGCACTTCTTTTAACCTCTGGATACAAAAGTCTGGGAGCAGAGAGGAAGAGGGATGGCAGTCTCACCATCCAGAATGTATACATACACTAGATCCCCCTGTTTTCAGTATGGCCCCCTGCCTTCATCTGGGCCTGGTGTGCTCCCTGGAGAAGAAGGATTCTTCTAGCCTTTTGCTGGAGTGGGAAACATGATGAAAATGTGTGGAATGTGAGAGACAAATCTTAGGATCTAACTGCTTCTAAAGGGCTTCAATTAATTATTTTTTTCCAATTGGGGATGGATCATGGTCCTGTAGTTCTTATGTTAGTTCAAAGAGATATTTGTTGGACACTTACTATATTCTGAGTTATCCAGGTGGAGTAGGGTTAGGGCATGGACACTGCAGGCAGAGGGGACTGCAAGAGCAAGAATCCTGAAGCCCAAACCTGCATGAGGTGTAGCTGGAACCTGATCTTCAAGGGTATTGTCAAGGTATGCCCTTCTGAAGGGTAGGAAATAGGATTCACGATTAGCTCATTTTCTTTACTTCTTATTGCTTTCTTCATTTCTACATTTTATTGCTTTCTTCATCCTTACTTCCAGAGGAGTTTGATGTCCTCAGTTCTTGAGAACTGGGGGGCTTCTTTGGTACACCTTGGTTATTCTCTGTTTTCTCCACTGCTCATTTAGCTATCAGCCACTCATCTATTTTCCCAGTTCCAAATTTAAACGAGAAAATTAAACAGTTCCTTTCACTATTATGTTAATGAGGTAAGAGTGAGTTTAGTTGCAAATATTCAAACTACTATCTAGACTCAAGTCTTGCTATAGGACATTTAATAAAATTCAGGACAGCAGAAACTGGGAATCCTATATGTATCAAGCCAAGCTTTTAGTTTCAAGTGATCCCAGGTTGATAAGCACCTTTGGGTTTCTGGCGGACAGTAGAGGAGGAACCCACTTTGCACACAGGGCCAAGTTCCTACAGGTGAAGTTCCAAGGGATGTGCATTTGGAGTCAGAGGTCACCAAGCACTCTAGGAAATGGAACACAAGGAGACAGAGCTAGCAGGAGCAACAAAAGGGTAGTAAATACAAAGCCCTTAGATGGTAGGATTATCGGACACAGACTATTACATAAATATGTTTAATAAATTGAAAGAAAAGGAGACAAAAAATGAGTATGTAGCCAAGAAATTATAAAAATGAAAAAAATTTTGAAAACAGATCAAATAGAACTAGAAAGGAAACAGTCATTAAAATAAACTTGAGGACTGGGTTAACAGAACATTAAGCACAGTTGACAAGGGAATTGGTTAATGTAACAGTAGATCTTAGAAAATTATCCAGAACACAACACAGTTGAGACAAAGAACTCCAGAGGAGAGGTAACAGAAAATGGCAGAAAGACAATATTTGGAGAATCACTCAGAATTTCCCAGGGTGAACAGGATGCCACATGATTCAGAAACTCTAGTGAAGCTCAGTAGGTTATGAAAGAAAAAGAGGATGAAGAAATAGACTTAGTGTCAAGTTCGATACTGCAGAACACTGCAAAGAGATTTCAAAAGCAACCAGAGAGAAGACAGACTACTTAACGAGAAAACAATGGTTCTATAGACACATGACTTCTCGCCAGCAATAATGGAAGCCAGAAGACAGCGAAATACTATTTTTAACGTGCTGTGAGAAAATAGCTGTCCATCTAGAATCTATACCCAGTGAAATACTCTTTGAAGAATGAGGGTAAAATAAAGACTTTTTAGTCACACAAACTGACTAAGCTGGTACTAACAGACTATCCATGAAGGAAGTTCTAAAGGATGAACTTCAGACAAAAGGTAATATCGATAGTAAAAGAGGTTGTAACGGAAACTAGGAAGACTTTGAAACTGAATGACCAGGTGGTGGGTATTAGGGAGGGCACGCATTGCATGGAGCACTGGGTGTGTTGTAAAACTATGGATTCTGTTACGCTGAAAAGAAATGAAATAAAAAAAACTGAATGAGAACATATCAAAACCTGTGACACTTGGAAGACCATTTGTAACACTAAATGCTTACATTAGAAAAGAAGAAATGCAATCAGTTAAGCAAGTAATTTAAGCTACAGAAAGAATAGGATAAGCCCAAAGAGAGAAAATACAAGGAGATGAACAGGCATTAATGAAACACAAAGCAAGCAGACAATACAGAGGCTCAGGAAAGTTGGCTTTTTGAAAAGAGTAATAAAATGGAAAAATGTCAGGTTAGCTCAATGAAGGGAAACTAGAGTGATGATACAAACAGCATTAGCAGTAGAAAACAAAAGTTATGTGCACGGAGATTAAGATGAGCAGAGGAGGGCATGGGAATGTCTTTACGGCAATAAATATGAACATTTAGACAATAAATGTCTAGAAAAATATCATTTATCAAAACTGACCTAAGAATTAGAAAGTCTAAATAATCCTGTAATAGTTAAAGAAATGAAGTCATTAAAAATCTTGTTTCAAGCAAAACTCCAGGCCCAGATGCATCTGCTGGCAAGTTCTACCTGACATTCAACAGCAGCCACCTGTTCCAGAGTATAGATGGGGAACACTCTCCAGCCGAATCAAACCTACCAGATAACCGTATGTGAAAGGAAACCCACTTACCAGTCTCATTTATGAATATAGTTGGCAAAAATTCGAAACAGAGTATTTGCCAACTAAATCTAGCTGGTATAAAAACCTGACCATGTTGGAATTATCCTAGGTTAGCAAGGGTGTTTTAATACTTAAGAATTTATAATCTAACTTATCATTTTAACTAATTGTAAGGGGCTAATACTATCATCTCAGTGGGTGGACATGCAGTTTTGGTTAAAATGCCTCAACAGGTTATAAAAAAAATCTCAAAATAATAGTAGGTGGGAATTTTCATAATCCCTTAAAGGGTTTCTGTACTAACTATAGCAAATATCATAGTTAATGTTGAAATAAGGAGAGCCTTCCCTTTGAGATCAAGAGACAATAACAATGCCCATATGATTATTATAAGTCAACTTTACAGTAGATTTTCTAGCCAGGTAAGTAAGATAAAAAACAAAAATAGATAAAGGTACTGAAAAGAAGAAACCAAATTGCTGTGAATATTCAAACACACTTTGTTCTGGTGCAAGGCCTTTGGTTTAAAAGCATGTGTAGTTTTAAAAAAATTTTGTTTTTAAAGAAACCGGTAATTTAAAGGCCCAATCCTGAGGACCTTTGGAGTACAGAATGGCCCTGAGATGGATAATTTCTGAGGCTTTTGTTTTTCTGCTGCTATATGCTTTGTTATCGAAGGCTGTTAAGGTCCCACCACCTCTGGAGTTTTGACCCGCTGATGTGTTTCATAAATTTTAATGAAAGACAGATTGAGAGAAATCACTGATGGGCCCACATGGTTGTACCAGATCTGTGCACTGGCTCAGAATGCAAATCTCTATGAAATTACTCTTCAATTACCTTTGTGGAAAGCCCCAGACTCTATCTTCTGGCTCGTCTGATCTAGCTAGGTCAGATCAAAAGAGATTTGCAAAAACTTTCATGTTCTTGGCACATTGCTATGACTTATTTTTAAGTCACAGAGAATTGTCCAAATATTAGCACACATATTACAGAATTGCCAGTAAACTAGGTATGGTTATATAGAGCATGGTGTGCTTTTTAAGGAGTTTGTAAAGAATATGGTTTAACTTGCCAGTGTGTGATAATAAACTTCTTGTGCATGATCATGAGCTTTATTTATAATTCACTAGCAGATGTTTATTTTCATTTAGTTACAACTCAGATATTCTTAGCTTAATTCAAATTTTCTCTGTATCTCACAAAATTAAAAAAAATTAGACTGAGACTTTTGTTCAAAACATCCTTTAAATGGGGCCAGATTATTATAGGAACAGATTTTATTTCTGCTAATAAGGACCAGGGAGAGAAAAGGAAATTGAGATCTTTGAAGTGTCCCTCAACATCATTTAGTCCCATCTCTTTCAGCCTCCCTGCTGTTGTCAGACCCAGTAGCTTATAGGGCAGCAGAGCTGACTGTGGGGACTCTGGCTCCCTTCGTTTCTGTAGCCCACTCGCTGAACTAATGAGTAGTGTAATGGCCAAGAGAGAGGGAGACATATTAGAGAAACCAAAGGGCCTAGATTTTTTGAAACTAAACAAGTAACATCAGAATAATGAGGGATTGACTGCCTTTCCCATGCTGGGTTCCAGTCCTTTGATCAGAGGGTGTCTTTTCCTTACTGTTTTATACTGTCTTAATCAAAACAGCCTATATAAATAATTGGATTTGGGGTAGGTAGGATGAAAATGAAAAAGTGATTAGAAATATCATGTACTCCTTTTTTTTAAAAAAAATTAAGCCTTCAGATGGATTTTAATAACCTAAACATGTTAACTGCAGTTGGTATTCCTAGTTAAATGTTAAGGGCAATTGGTATTCCTAGCTAAAAAGTGGAAAGGGTATTTTGTTTTGTTCTTGGTAACTGTCTTTTTTAAAAAAAATATTTATTTATTTGGGAGGTGGGGAGGGGCAAAGGAAGAGGGGGAGAGACCATCTCAAGCAGACACTACCCTGAGTGCAGCACCTGATGTGTTTTTGGTAATTCTTAACAGTATGTGTTTTTCTTTTCAGCTACTAAGTCAGGATTGTTACCTCCACCACCTGCGCTCCCTCCAAGACCTTGTCCATCACAGGTAGGAAACAGAAGTTGATTTCTGTGAACTGTTGGGTATAGCAAAGTTGTCCTACCACTGTGCTTCCTTTGCAAGGGTTGATAGCCACAGAACTGGCCGGTCACATTCCCAAGATGACATCTGGACAGAGAGTATAGAGTGTAGCTGCATTTCTTCTTATCTTTCCAGTCCCCCAACCTCATGTGGAAAAGGGAAAGTTTCCTCAATAAGCAACCAAACCAATGCATACTGGTTCCCCTTTGGCCATCAAGGGTTGCATGTTTTCAGATAGAGAAAGAAGAAGAATGGGTGTCTCTTCAGTTGGGGGGTGGGGGACATGGTTTTTCTATATAGTATGTACAGTTTGGGTGTGTATATTGTCATCAGTATTTTAGGAGCTGTGTTAATTCTCCATAATTAATGGTCGTCTCCATGGTGTTAGTGCTGTGGTTTGGGCCTACAGTGCTTTCTTTATCTTTAGGATGGTATTTTCTTTGGAACAATAAGCTGAAACAGCAGGACTTGGGAGAATGTGTCACCAAAATCTGTTTCACTTGTGAATTTTGCCTCATTTATATGTGCTACTATGGTCTTATTCATCAACACTCCTTGTAGGGTTGGAAATGAGAAGCAAGCTGCAAATCTGCAGAGTGTGGTAAAGGGCACTACAAATCCTTCCTTTCATTAATTGCTGCTGAAGAGACTTTCTGTCTTTAAAGGCCCTCTAACTTTCAGCAGAAAATGTTGGGAAATTTCTCTGTTAACAGTCGTACTTTCTACCTTATTGGTCTAGATGCTTCAGAATATACTTTTCCATATGGCACATCTTAGGACTTGCTGAGTCACTGAAACCATTTTGGTCATTTGCTTGTCCTTCTTTTAGAGAATTAGATCATCTTTAGCATTCACTCAACCTTGAGGTGCAGATACAGTGAGTACTGCTTTCCTTCCTCTGTTTGAAGGGCAAGGAAAAGCCCTGTTCTTCCTGACTCACATATAAGCGAGTGAGAGCCCCTTTTCTTTTTTTTTAAATTTTTTAATTTTTTATAAACATATAATGTATTTTTATCCCCAGGGGTACATGTCTGTGAATCGCCAGGTTTACACACTTCACAGCACTCACCATAGCACATACCCTCCCCAATGTCCATTACCCCACCCCCCTTTCCCGACCCCCCTCCCCCCAGCAACCCTCAGTTTGTTTTGTGAGATTAAGAGTCACTTATGGTTTGTCTCCC
>PISX010024245.1:0-28167 GCA_004024625.1 Mellivora capensis
TCCCTGACCCCTGGGAGGAGGGCCGTGACTCCATGGTCCCAGGCCCTCCGGGGGACACGGTGTCCTCTCCGTGCAGGCAGCGTCCTGGAAGATGAGCACCAAGGGATGGTCCATTACCACCTGCCCGGGGATGACCTCAGCTGGGCCAAGGTGAGCATGTACCTGGGCATCAGAGGGAGCAAACCTGTGATGTCACCAGCTTTCTGGGGTGACGTGTTTTCTATTCTTCATGAACGTTGCATTCACAGCATTTTCTCTCCGCATCTCCTTGGTAATATTCACGCAGATTTCATAAAACACGAGGACATGTGAGCTGGAAGGGACCTTCAGCTCCTCCTATCCCTCATTCCAGAGAGAGGGAAGCAGGTCCAGAGAGGGGACACCGCACGTGCAGGGTCCCACAGCACACCAGAGATCCAGCTGGGGCTTCTGCCTGCTGGCCCTATGCCCGGGCAGTGCCTTTCCCTGAGATGAGACAGCTGACTTCCCTAGGACTGACTTCTTAGGAAGTGCTCTGGGGGCAGCTGAAAAAGAGATGGGTCTTTGAGGGGCTTCATCACACCCAAGACCCTCCCTTTTCCTACTCTCTACTGCCTCCTCTCCCCTCCCTTGTGCCATCATCCACAGTGGCCTCCCTTCTTCCCAAAAGGTGTTTGACATTCTGGAGCAAGCCAAGACGAAATTCAGGCTGGATGACTACTGTGTCAACCAAGTGTCTCTGGAGGACATTTTCCTGAGCTTCACCTGCTCTGCGCATCCAACCAAAGAGGAACACAAACAAGGGCAAGCAGAGCCAGCAGACGATTCACCAACCTCTCCACCTCCCTCCCAGCCTCCCTCTCCACCCCCCTCTCCTGCTCTACTTCCCTCCCAGCCTCCTTCTCTACTGCTCTCCCAGCCTCCCTCTCCACCTCCCACCCAGCCTCCCTCTCCACCTTCCTCTCTACTTTCCACCCAGCCTCTCTCTGAACCTCCCTTCCAGCCTCTCTCTCCATCTCCCTCCCAACCTCCCTCTCCACTTCCCTGAAATGTTTACTTCCTATAATAAAGAGTGCACAGTCTGCCCAATGCTGCAAGGAATACAAAAGCAGCTCGTAGACCCAGTGAGCTCAGTTCAGGGTCTGGGTGGCTTTCTGTGAGACTGGGCCCTCTCACTTTAGAGGCCCGGTGGAGAACCTAGTTCCATTTCAGTGGAAAATGATCCCCTTGAGTCCTACTGGGTGGCTGCATGGCCTCCCTGAGACCTGGCTGTGGAAGCAGCCTCAGAGGAGCCCCTGCCATGTCCTTTCAAGGTGCAGTGACCACGGGCGTGACCACGGTTCTCATGACACCGTCCTTCTGAAAGCAAGAGAAAGGAGATTGACAAGTTTGCTAAGAGAAGTCTTAATTTTTCAGCATTTCAGTATTGGGATTTGTGAGGCTCCATTTGATCTCTGCACCCCCCACCCCCCCTTCCCCCCGGTCCTTACAAATCTTAGGAGTGAGCCAGCACAAGACAGCCCATCAACCCATAAAGTGTTACTCAGATGAATAACCTGAAACTTAAGAGACATCCATCCACTTCCTAGGGTCAACAGGAAGTGGAGCCAAGATTCAAGTCACAGAGAGGTTGTCAAAGTGGAGTTCCTAAGCAGCAGCTAGAAACATGCTAGAAATCCAGATTCTTGGGCCCCACCCCAGACCTGGTGAATTGGAAATATTTGGCGTGGGACCCAGCAATCTGTGTTGTAAGGACCCCATGTTAACAGGCACTTCTGATGCCGCTCAGGTGTGACAGCCACTGAGTGCAGGCCTGTGTGCCCCAGGCCGAGGCTCGGGCCAGCCTCTGTGCACTCCTCTGGGACGTCCCCTGTCAACAGAGCCTTTCTCCAGCCTTTGCAGGTAGCTCTCTCCCTCCTTTCTCAACCAAGCTCCTGGAAAGTGGGGTCTCCTGTCCCTCAGCAGACTTCCTACCTGCCATCACCACTCACCCCAAATTGCAGCACTTCTCCACCCCTGGCGGCCACCCCCCTGGTCTCTCCATCCTCTCTCCTTGTGCCTGCTCTGCGGCATTTCACAGGGTCCCGCCCACAGCCTTTTCCCTTCACTCCCACCTCTGGACCCTGCTGTCCTTGAATCATTCTCATTCCCCCCCACCCCATGACTTCAACCGCCATCTTCTTCCAGTCAGGAACTTCCCAGACCCCCGACAATCCAGACTTCTCCAGTGAGTTCTCAACCCTCCTGCGTGGGGGGTGTCCAGCGGGAAACGGGCTCTCCTTGCCCTCCTGGAGCGGCGTGTCACCCCCACAGGCTCCGGCAGCCCCCCCACCCCATTGCCCCCAGGGTTCTTCCTGCCAGGGTGACGGATGCAGTGCGAGGGCTCACAGCACGGCCAAGAGAAGAGCACTGGTTTTCTGAAAAACATGAGAACTTTACCTCTGAATAAAGAAAAAACAATGAGGACGTAAGGAAGCAGGGAGAGGACACCTGAGGGGCTTAAGGAGCAAGGACGCTGTTTTGGGCTCCCCAGGGGAGTGGGCATGGTGACAATGGTTTACTATCCCTTCAAAGTGCGCATGAGGCTGAAAGGGCACACCACTGCCCTGGGGGAGCCCAGCAACAAAGCCGCAGGGCAGGGGAGGCCGACGGCCCAGTAACCAAAGGTGTGAGGAAGGATGAGAAACCCGGAGTCCGCCCTGGGCTCCTCCTTGTGCTTCTGGGTGTCACGAGCCCTCTGAGGAGCCCCCAAAGCCCGCTCGCTGGGCTCCGTCCACTCTGCTTCAAACCCAGGTCCGGGGGCCTCTCACACCCCCGGCGCGGCCATCCGTGTACTTCCCTGCCCGCTGCGGCAGAATGGGCAGCGTGGCTCTCGTGTGCGCCCGCCCGGCTGCCCAGGCGACCCAGGGGCCGGCCGGAGGGGAGGGGAGGGCTGGCTGGGGGCGCGCACGGGTGAGGAGTGTCCTCCTCCGTCCAGCGCTCCCCCGTGAAAGACTGGCCGGGCCGGAGGGCACCGCCCAGTGCTGACTGACACGATGCTCGGGGTGGCCGGCGGCAGCCAGTGGAGCCGGCTCCCGGGGGGCAGGGAGGGCACACTGGGGACAGACGGGGCGACGTCCTGCCCGAGGGGCGCCGGAGCCACAATTCGCGGGAAGAAGGCGCCGGCCGAGGCGCTGGAGGGGCGGCGTTCCGGTCCAAGCCCTCCGTGGCCCGGCCGTCCGAGCAGCAGTCTCCCCGCCTGACGCGCGGGCCGGAGGCTGGGCGCGCGGCCTCGGGGCCAGGGTCAGGGGCGCGGTGGGCGCGCACAGGCCTGGCCCCGCGCCACCGGAACAGCCCGGGCTCACGCACACGCAGAGACGCCCCCGCCAGCCCTGGCGACGCCGAGCTCTCCGGAGGTCCCCTCCCGCCCCGCCCGAGGAGGCGGGGCGGCCGCGCGGAATCCACCAATCAAAGACCGGCGTTCGAATTCGCGTCCTGGCGTGGCCAATCGCGAGCGCCCGGCGCAGGTGGGGGGCGGGGCCAGGGCCGGGGCCCGGCGGCCCGGCGACGCGCGCCCCCCCCGGCCGGCCAATGGGAGGGCCGGGCGCATTTGAAAACTCGGGCGGGCGGCGGGGCAGGTTTGCGCCTGCGCTGGGCGCGCGGGGCTGACGGCCGTCGGGGGCGCGGGCGACGGAGTTGGCGGCGGCGAGGGCGATGGGGAGCGGCGGTGGTGAGTGCCGGGCGCGGGCGGCGGGCGGACACCGGGCGGGGCGGCTCGGGCCCTTCGGCCCCGCGTGCGGGGCGTCACGGCGGCGCCTGTCCGGGGCGTCACGGCGGCGCCCGTCCGGCGCGCGGTTTAAATGCCCGGCGGCGCCGCGGGTGCGGGTGGCCTTGGCGTGAACGGCCCCGCGCCGGACGGGGCACCTGTCCCGGCCAGAGAGTAGCGCGACCCGCCTAGAGCAAGGGGACGAGGACGGTGTGGCGGTCCCATCCAGCGACCCTGTGGGCCTCGGGCGGCCCGTTAATTGCTGGTAGGCGACCCGGGTGCGGAGCCGGGCAGGGCAGGAAGGCCTGCGGAGGGGGTCCCGCGGGCGGGCGGCGGGGAGGACGCCAGGTGAGCGGGGCTCGGGGCTCCTGCTGTGCCGTCCCGGAAGATGGGCAGGGGTCCGAGGGCAGAACCAGTGTCCGCCCTGGCCGTTCTTGCCCCGGTAGCCAAGTTCCAGGCTCGCCTGCTGTTTGCCTTAAGCACTTCCTGACTCTGAATGAATGACGGTGGCTGCGGGAACCCGCGGACCCCCACTCCGTTATTTAACGCTTGTTGGGGACCAGAAGTGCGGCCGGTTCCTTCTGTTTAGTCGTCTTTAGATACAACTGTGCCCATCAGCGCAGCTCCCTTCCTGCACATCCCCGACACCATTCTGCTGTTCTTCTTCAGTGATCCACTGCCGGTGTGCCAAGTGTTTCTGTTACCCTACAAAGCGAAGAATAAGGAGGAGACCCCGAACCCTAACCATCTTGAGCCTCCCTGAAGATGTGCTCTTTCATATCCTGAAGTGGCTTTCTGTTGGGGACATCCTGGCTGTCCGAGCTGTAAGTCGCCAGATTAAAGTGGCATCAAGCCCTGGAGCTTGTTGACCTGACTTGTTGGTTGTCCCATCAGGGCTTCCCGTTCTTCAGTGTCAGAACAACATTTTGGCTACAAAGAGGGCAGAGGCAACAAGCGTGATGTTGTTACTAGGTGTTTGAGGTTGTTGCGATCTAAAAGCTGAAACATAGTGCAGTATGTTTTGAATCCGTTCATTGCCATGTCTGACCGAGAAAGGACCCTAACATGGTGGTGAAATTCTCACCCCTTAAGAATACGAGAGCATTAGAGAAAACAAAAATACATTCACGGGGACAAACCAGATGTAGTATCAAGCCCTGAAGGGAGCCCGGGGAGTTAGTTTGCCCATACTCAACAGCAGCCCCCTTCAGACTGACTTACTCAAGGCCGTACGGCAAATCGGTGGGAAGAGTCCACCAGGAACTTGTTTCTCTGACTCCCAAAGCCACCTCCGTGTGGTCATAATATCCACTCGTGCTGAGTATTCAATAGCAATGGAAACTTCAGCTCCTGACACGCTCTCCTGGGCTCAGGGCTCCCAGCTGGGGCACTTCCTGCCTCTGACCAGTGTGGTATTGAGTTATTGGTCTTTTTCTAGACCCTCCGTTGACCTCCAGACGCCAGCCGTGTTCCCATTGGCAAAGCCCCAGGTAGAGGAGCACAAACCATAATTCTGATCTACTTGCTCCTGTTAGAGTCAAGTAGGGAATACACCCTTACAGGGGCGTCTCCCCCTTTCTCAGTCTGGATGCTTATTCCCCCTTCCGGCAGCACTGTCCCCACCTTTAGAGCCTCTAAGAAACTTGTTTCTTCCTTCTCTTAAAGCAGCCATGACTTTGATCCACAGGGGGCCCTCCATCTGTCTATGTCCCATGTTCAAGGGCTCCAGGAGTGGGGCTTCTGGGAGGGCCCATGGTAACCCCCCCCCCACTTCCGTTGTTCTGCAGGTACATTCCCACCTGAAATACCTGGTGGACAACCACGCCAGTGTGTGGGCATGTGCCAGCTTCCAGGAACTGTGGCCTTCTCCAAGGAACCTGAAGCTCTTTGAAAGGTATCCGTGCCCCTGACCGCAGCTCCGTTTTCTCCCATCTCTGGGCCTCCCTGGTATGCTAGCCTGTGTCCCAGCGCCTGACCTAGGCAGGCTTTTCCTTTTGCAGTTGCCCTCGCCCACACCTCACCCCCCAGGGAGGGACTGAGGGCTGTCAGCGTCACCTGTGGAGTCACATGAAGCACAGTCATTGGCCATCTGTGCCACCAGCCCCACCAGACTCATTAGTCACTGTCATGCTTCTAAGGGTCTCCCTTGGGCTGGGACCAGTCTGCATGATTCAAACGCAGGTCGCCTCCCTGTGGAAATATTACTCAGCCCTCTTTTTATTTTTTTATTCTATTTTTTAGTTCAAAGCGTGTGATTTCACTCCTATTGGATTTTACTTCCTGGCTGATCCCGCTGGGGTTGGGACCCAGAGGGAGGGTCAGAGCAGGTGTGAGCCCCTCAGCCTGGGAGCCCCGGCATGCTAGTGGCTAGACCTACCGTCCCTGTGTGTTGGTGGCTCCAGACAGGCCGCCTGGAACCAAGCCACATACCATGTGATTTCTTCATTGAAGGTGTGCAACTCAGTGGTTTTTCGTAGTCACAGAGTTGTGCAAGCATCACCACTAACTTGAGAACATCCTCACTACCCCCGTGGCAAAGCCAGAGTGAATAGGGGTTGACTTCAGTGCCCACTCCCTCTTTTCCCTGCAATCCCCCCAGTCCCGGGCAGCCCTACATCTGCCCACTTATCCGTGGATTTGCCTGCTGTGGACGTTTCACGTAAGGGGAATCTTACATCATGTGGTGTTCTGTGGCTGCGTTCTTGTGCTTGGCACACCTTTAAGGTTGGTCCATGTTGTCGCACGTCATGGAGGAGTGATATTTGACTGCATTGCCTAAAAAATCCCCAGTTAGGAAACAAGCGTTCTAGCGTCGGGTGCCGTGGAGGGACAGGACCTTTCCGGGACAACACAGGTGATGCTGTGTGTTTTTAATGGTCTAGGGCTGCCGAAAAGGGAAATTTTGAAGCTGCCGTGAAGCTGGGCATAGCCTACCTCTACAATGAAGGCCGTAAGTCCTCCCGGGGCTGGGGCTGGCCTCACCCAGCTCAGTGCCGACCTTGTAGAATAGGCATGAGCCCTTCCTCGCCCCTTCACCCCTTATTCCTGCCAGGTCCAGCTGTGGGCCTCTCCCCTCAGCAGCCTATGCCCACAGGAGTGGGATGCGCTGGTGAACTTTGAGTCCTTACTTTGCTTTAATTATTTTAACAAACCTTGTTTTGATGAATGCTTTGAGACTCAGAGTGGGGGGGAGGGGAGGCTACTCAGGCAAGCCAGGCCTCCCCCTGCCAGCACTGCCCTGCTCCGTCCAGTGAACACCGGAGCCCGTGTGTAGGTGCTGGCCCCTCTCCTTCCTTGGCCACGGTTCCTCCCTGGAACTCTGGGGCAGCGATCAGAGAGTGCCTAATTCTGTGGCGTGTTCATAACATGGTAGCCCCGGCTCCAGTGGGAGGCAGGCCCAAGCAGGTCAAAGCCAGCCCGGTGCCTGAACTCCTTCAGCCCTCAGGGAACAGGTGCTCCTTGAAAGAACCCGTGTGGCCTTCTCCTGTCCCAGTGCCGGCCCCGTTGCTCAGCACACAGAACCGGCCTGCAGGGTGTCCAGTCGCAACCCCCCAAACACATAAAGCCTGGGGAGAGCTGCTGCGCTGCTGCTTCTCAAAGAGGTGGCGTCTTGCCGAGACAGCCCCTGCTATAGGACTGTTGAGAGCAGTAGCGGCGAGGAGCGGTCCTGCTGCCCCGTCAGACAGCGGTTCCAGACAGGACTCGCGTACCATCCACCTCACCCGCCCCAAGTGCCCAAGCAGCAGTTTGTACACGCCTCCCTCACAGCGTGGTGCGGCCACCGCCACCAGCAGATTTGGAACATCAGCCCCACAGGAAACACCGCACCTGCTAGCGTGGGTTCAGGCTGTAGCTCCCAGCAGTGGGGAGGGCGCCGGTGCCGCCTCTGCAGGGGGACACCTTCCCAGACCTTCAGATCCTAGGCTGCTGGGAGGACCCTGGCAGGGACACGTGATTCGCAAGGTGGGGAAGAAAGGGAGGAGCCCCCATCTTGGAGGGCTCTGCTCTCCTTCAACACCAGCAGCGTTGTGCTGTGGCAGGCATGGACTTGTCGACTTTGAAAAAAGCCATCGAGACTTCTGTGCACTGTCCCTCAGAGATGTCTGGGGTAACATCCTGTCCGTGTCCACAGTGTCTGTGTCTGATGAAGCCCGCGCGGAGGTGAACGGCCTGAAGGCTTCTCGCTTCTTCAGTCTCGCCGAGCGACTGAATGCGGGTGCCACGCCCTTCATCTGGCTCTTCATCCGCCCTCCGTGGTCGGTGTCTGGAAGCTGCTGCAAGGCCGTGGTTCATGAGAGCCTCAGGGCGGAGTGCCAGCTGCAGGGGGTGGGTCCTGGAGAGGGACACACGTGGGGCCGGCCTGCGGGACGGTCCGAGCCCCATAGGGTGAGTAGAGACACTGGACCACGTAAGTCCAGGCACCTGACGACAGTGGAGGTGTGGAAAATCGGGAGCGTGGGCGTGGGGGCATCTAGAGATGAGCCAGCAGGAGAGGAAGCCTCACCACTGGGGCTCCCAGGGAATTCCACGAGGGGCTGGGCTGAAAATGCGTTGACAGCTGGGAACACAGGACCCCAGCTCCTCGAAGCCTGAAATCAGGGAGCAGCCCTCAGGGTGGGGTGTGAGCCAGGCAGGGGCCACAGGGACAGATGGACGGGGAAGGGTGGTGCACTGGAAGTCCTCTTTCCACCGATGATCACACTTTCTCCTCCTCCTCTCGCTGCTCAGACTCACCGGGCGTCCATACTGCACTGCTTGGGGAGAGTGCTCAGTCTCTTTGAGGTGAGTCGTCCATCCTGCCTGGACCCTGTGCCAGCCGCGGTAGCCCTGGGCCTCTGAGCGCGTGGACATGGAGCACGGGACTCTGTGTTTCTGTGCTGCCCGCCTTTCCGGCAGCTGCAGACACCAGGGAGCAGGAAGTACACGGGAAGCAGCAGGAGGGGTCATGCGGGGTATAACGCCCAGGCCAGCCCCACCTGTAGGAAGCGGACTAGAGCCCGGCAGAGCGTCCTCGCTGGGCCATGGGTTGGTTTCGTGGCCTGGCTCTGCCGGGCAGCCTCTCCCGCTCTTCCCACAGACCTCCCTGTGCTGAAGAAAGCTTTGCCGAGCTCATGATTAAGCAGCCAGCTCTGCAGCAAACTCAGGGAAGGTGGTGGCTTCTGGTGACAGGTGCAGCAGCAGGGAGGGACACTGAGTGTGAGCGAGGCCCGGGAGAAGCCTCAGGAAAACCTGTGCGCCACCCTCTGGGAGGGCCGGTATGTAGGGCTGACCCTCCGGCAGCCCAGAGCCGAGCCAAACACAAACCTCACCCTGGAGGAAGGGGGCCTGTGAGGGCAGAGCCCTGAAGCTCGCTTTCCCGGCGGTTGTGAGAGCACATATCTTGAGAGAAGTCATTTCCACTCTCGGTTTAGTTAACTCATTTTGTTAAAAGAAAGACTCCCAAATATGATGACTGAGATGTCAGCTGAGAGACCGTGGTGGCCCATAGAAGCTGGTGTTCTGGAGGAGCAGGGTGGAGGAGGCCGCAGGGAGAGGCTGGCGTCTGGGAGCAGGACGGGGGCCGCTGGGAGAGGCTGGCGTCTGGGAACAGGGTGAGGAAAGCTGCTGTGCTGGGGTCTGTTGTAGGATGAAGAGCGGAAGCAGCAGGCCCAGGACCTGTTCGAAGAGTCTGCCAGTCAGGGCTGTCTGGCCAGCTCATACCTCCTCTGGGAACGTGACAGGAGGATGGACGTAAGTGGGCTGGGGTCTGGGCAGAGGAGGCTATGTGTTGGCCCAAGGCGCAGTCTCCAGATGGGCCCTCGGCAAGGTTGTGTCTGCATGGGGATGGGCGGGCCCTTCGGCACCTCCCCGAGCACCAGGAGCCTCTGGCCAGCAGCTGTTCCCATAACTGCCCCCGGCAACCACCACCATTTCTTGGATAAGGGGCTGGGAAGGAGACAGAGCTGTAGACCCTCTGGGGGTATGGGAAGAACATTTAAGATTCGATGGGTTGATTCTGAGTTTTCCAGAGACCTTGTGTAAGAGCACGGTGCCTCTCTCCCATTGACAGATGTCAGATCCCGGGCGATGCCTCCACAGCTTCCGGAAACTCAGGGACTACGCGGCCAAAGGCTGCTGGGAAGCCCAGGTGAGGCAGGAGCTGGCCTTCTCCGTCCAGCTCCTCTCGTGGGGCCCGTGGTGCGGAGACTGCCCGGGCTCCCGCTCAGAGGCAGTAGGACCGGCCCAGGGCAGTGCCAGGCCTTCCAGGAGTGTAGCTGCGGGGTACGCAGGGAGGGGGGCCTTCGAGTGCTTCCTCCCTGCGCTTCACCCAGGAGCCTCCAAGCCCGCCTCCCCGTTCTTGGGTGCCTCTGCGCTCCGTCTGCTGTGAGTGCGCATGACGTCCCGCTCCCCGGGCCAGCCAGGGTTAGGACCGGGACACGAGGGATTTGCCGGGGTGTCCTCCCGGTGCTCTCCTGTCACAGCTGTAAGGAATCCTCGTTTAGGACAAATCAGACAGTCCCCCTTTGCTCAGCAGGTAGAAACACTCTTGTCGCCCCGCCAGGGGCGGTATTTGAGAGTCCTCTGCCCTAAAAGTGAGGGAAGAAATTACAGAGTGGTAGGTGGCCCGGCCTGACGGGTCACAGATGCAGCGATGTTCCTGTCCCAGGCAGATCTGCGGCAGCGAGAGTATTGAATAGTGCGGTTCCCGCGGCAACTCTAACTAATCGTAAGAATAGCAACATTCTGACATCGCGCCCCGGCACAGGAGGAAATAGAAACAGCTGGTCCAAGTCGGGGGCAGTGTGCCCCCTCAGTGCTAGTCATCAGGCCGCACAGCTCGACGAGAGCGTGTGTATGTAGGTCTTTCCTCTGTGCGTATTGAGTGGATCCTTAATATTCTGAAAACACACTTTTTTCACGATAGCACTTTTTGCTGGCAAAGATGTGATAAAATGGCATTCTCTTAGCTGGTATGAAAATCCACGTGGCCCTTTCAGAAAATACTTAGGCACGGCTGCCCCTGTGGGTGACCACGTAAGCAGACGGGGACCAGCCCCGAAACGGCTGCACCGAGTTATTCCTCAAAGTAATAAACCAGATCAAACCCTGGAAGGAGGAACAGGTGAGACGTGCTTAGAGGAGTCTCACATGCTAAGGAGCCATGTTATCGCTAGGTGAGCTGAGAGAAGATAAACGCCTGTGTGTTATGATCAGGAATGCGTGGCAACACCTAGAAGGAAATGCCTAGAAATGGTTGCTAGTTACCATCGGAGGGCTTAGAGGTGCCGGGGCCTGTGCCAAGTCAACCCACACACCCAGCTACCGAGGCAGGTGCCGTTAGGCCCTTGTGAGAAGGGAAACTGAGGCACACAGCAGTTCGTTTGCCTGTGGTGTTCACACAGACCCAGGTTTTAAAGCCAACTCATCTGGACCTCCAGCCGGTTTTGGCCACTTTGCTCTGCTGACTCCGTTAGGCACGTTTTGTCCCGCTCGAAGTCCGTTACCACGTGATGTGGTGTTATTTCACGAGGAGTGGTTAAAACCTGAGCCGTGCTCTTTCCAGAAGGCGGGGAAGGTGTCCACACCCCCTGTGTCCACACCGTCTTCTCCCTCAGCAGCCCGCAGCTTCACGCTCAGGGCCGTGTCTGTCCCCGCAGCTGTCTTTAGCCAAAGCCTGTGCGCACGGAAGCCAGCTGGGCCTCGACGCCAAGGCCGCGGACGGCGTGGTGCGCCAGCTCTTCCAGACCTCCCGTGCCGTGGGCAAGCAGCAGGTCTTCTCCGTTCAGAAGGGCCTCAGCGACACCATGAGGTGAGGACCTCGAGGGCCAGCGTCTGCTCGGGACGGTGGGCGAGGCTGAGCGGTGGCAGGGCTCCGGGGGCAGAGGGGCTGCCTGTCCCATTCCACCCCAGCCTCTGCCGGGTGTTATCCAGGGCTTTGGAGCGAAAACGTCCCCCGTGTCTGTGGTTGTTTCCTTTTTCACCTCAGAACCCTTAAACCATTTTAAGCGTCTTTCGAGAATGACGTCTGTATCGCCGGTTTCAGCGGCCCAAACACCGCGTCTTCTTTACGCCGCCTTGTGTGGGCGTCAGCGTGGCCGACGAGGGTCCGCGGCCCCGGGGGTGGCCTCCAGCCCCCCATGCCCTGCTGCTTCCTGCGGCCCACTCACCGCCGAGGCTTTTCACTCCATCACAGGAGACGATCAAATGTAACAGGAACATAAAGAATTCTTTAAGCTTCCACCAGATTCTAGATATGCTTTGAAGGAGTGCCCTGGGGGTCACTCCGTTGGGCGTCCGACTCTTGATTTGGGCTCAGGGCATGATCTCAGGGCGCTGAGCTCGAGCCCCGCATCAGGCTCTGTGCGGGGCACAGAGATTGCTTAAGGTTCTCTCTCTCCCTCTCCCTGTCTCCACTTTATCTCTAAAAAAATCACTCAGTTAATTAAACGCATGCTTTGGGTTTCGAAGGGCCAGGCTCTGGCTGTACTCCAGCAGCTCCTAGGACGTGCTCAGTAGACGTTTGTGTTTAATGGGATCGTGCCTTCCCTGAAGGGACGTGGTGTCACGCACACGCATATCCTGTGTCAGCAAGCCCTTGTGCTCTGGAACCCTGGGCCAGTGCTGGCGGCCGCGGCCCCCTTCTCTCCTGCTTGTTCCTCCTCCTGTGAGAAGCTGTATCCTGAGAGCACCTTGTGCCCCCCTCCATCGGTCCTTTTTTGGGGGACTGTGACTGTTCTGTTTTGGGGGACACTTTCTTCTTTTCCAGAACAATAGAATTTTGTTGAAATACTAACATCACCTCAACCTTTGAGTTGAACTTCTTTTCATTTTTCTTGATACCGAGCAACAGCTACCTTTTTTTTTTTTTCTACACTGAGGTGTATCTGACATACGACATTGGATTGGTTTAGGATTTAGCCACTTTAAAATGTACAATTTGGTGGGTTTTTTTTAAGGTTTTATTTATTTGAGAGAGAGCATGCGCAAGCGAGCAGGGGGAGGGGCTGAGGGAGAGGCAGAAGCAGACTCCCCGCTGAGCAGGAACCCCCCCCCGCCTCCCACCCCACCCCCAAACACGGGATTCGATCCCAGAACCCTGAGATCATGACCTGAGCCAAAGGCAGACGCTTAACAACTGAGCCACACGGGCACTCTGGGTGGTTGGTTTTTAGAAGTCCCGTCATTGAGGTCACTAAGTCTGGGTAGGGGGGCGTCCTCCTCTGTTCCCAGTGTTGGCTGGTTTAAACCTCATACACCCGGCGGCACTCACACACTCTTCCAGCTTTGGGAGGAAACACAGGCTGTCTGTCTCGGGCTATCTTTCCTTCCTACATCCCATTCCTGGCCTGTGACAGATGCTTTCATCCTGTACCTGGAACCCTTGCCTGGAACTCAGTGGCTTTATGTGTCTTCTCCCTCTCGCTCCTGGTCTCTCTTCTCCTTTGTTCAGAGAGGGGTGGACCGTCCTCGGGCGTCCTTGCCATGGCACCCAGCACTCCCACGTGTGGTCTGTGGCGCTGGCCCCAGGTTGAGCCCCCTTGAGGAGGGACCCCTCATCTGTCAGCTCTGCCTGGGCTGCGGGGTGCCTGAGAAGTCCAGTGCCAGGCTCGGGGCGTCCTCCTTGAGCTCCATTCCTGCTCTCTGCCCTACTGCAGAGGGTCGAGATAAATGACCCTGTGGACAGGCCGCTCCTTGGGCAGGATTTGGGTTTGCCGGAGGGCTGGAGGTCTTGCCAGCTTCGCGTGACTGTTCCCTGGCCCTGTGATCTATCCTTAGCCCTACAGGGTGGCCCCCCTCGTCCCCTACCTGTGTCTGGGCTCCTGGCAGTCCCCGGGGAGAAGGCAGGGGACACAGGTGTGTGAGCCCAGCTTCTTCCTAGGAACCTAGCAACCTTGGGGCCCTCCCAGCCCCCTTGGAGCCAGCGCCTCCGGCTGGGACGGGTTCCCGGGTACGTGGACGGCGCTGCAGATGACCTCACTCTCTGAGGACGGGTGGGCCGGGCGGGAATGGGGTGCTCGCCCTCGTTTTCAGGGCTGGCGCTTGTCCTGCAGGTACATCTTGATTGACTGGCTGGTGGAAGTGGCCACCATGAAGGACTTCACGAGCCTGTGCCTTCACCTGACCGTGGAGTGCGTGGACCGGTACCTGCGGCAGAGGCTGGTGCCCCGGTACAGGCTCCAGCTGCTGGGCATCGCCTGCATGGTCATCTGCACCCGGTAGGGGGCCCCCCCCCCCGGGGCGGGGGCTACAGGATGGGCTTCCCCGGCGGGCTTATTGCTGAAATGAGCCTTCAGTGTCCCACCTCACCAGATGGGGGTCTGGACTGCAGGGAGAGTGCAAGCGGAGTAGTTCTCCCCAGGCGGTGACCAGGACGGCTGCTTACCCTGGCCTGCAGGGACCCCAGAGAATGGCCTTGCTCGGTGGGTTCAGGCTGGGCCCTTCTTCCCCTGGCCCCTGAGAGTGATGTGGAGACCTGCCCTCTAGGGTCTCCGTGCTGAGCTCAAAGAAAGACCCTTCTCAGCGGTCGAGCTCTCTAGCCTGCGTCACCGGAGACCAGCAGTTAAAGGGTCTCACGCACCCAGCCGGCTCTCAGAACACCCCAGTCCCCCGCGAACACAGGCTGCCTCCTCGGACAGCTGCCTGCCAGGGGTGGCAGAGACTAAGACAGGAGCTGGAGCTTGGCAACTCTGACTCTTCACATGGGACCAGCTTACGTTTTACCTAACTCTGCCCCAGTTTTGCCCTGGAAGCATCTTGCGTGTTCTTGTTTTCTTACATCCCTGTGTGGTCTGCCGTCCCCCTGGCAGTGTTCTGCAGACTGACTGTCCTTGTCTGTGAGCCGTGGAGGGTGAGAGACAGGCTCGCCACGCATAGTGGGGTACGCTAAACACGCACACTCCCTTTGCATGTAGCCCAGAGGCAGGGGGTCCAGGCTTACGTTGTTGGGTGGTTTTTGTATGTCACGAGGTCACGGAAAGCTCCAGCTCCTGTCTTAGTCTCTGCCGCCCCTGGTGACCCTTGAGCCCACTGTATCCAACTTCACAGTGAGCTAGGTCACAAGGCCATGACAGGAATAGGACGTGTGGTCTGTAGGGGACCAGCGTGGGCTTGGGACCGCAGGCAGGGTGTGTTCGTGGGACCCTGCGTCCAGACCTTCTCACTAGAGGTGGCGGAACAAACAGACCTCACCGCCTCATGCCCGAGCAGCGTAATTACATCCTTGTAATCAGAAGCTGAGTTACTGGACCACCAACCGGCAGGCAGTGAGATGCTTTATACAAGCTAGAGGCAGAGATGCCCACCTCTGCTCGGCGCGGCACCTGCCACGGCCATTGGCCCGGGAGCTCCAACACCTGCCCCGCTGGGCCTGCTCCGGCCTCACGCTCCCCACACCTGTGCTCTCCGATCTCCCGTCTCCTCTCTTGGCCAAGCCTATAACAAACGGGGCAGCTACAGAGGCCCCAGGACAGAGCAGCCACCGGCTTGGCCCTGCTTCTCTGCTGGCAATCCGCCAGACCAGCGTGTTCCCTGCTAGTTGGGGCTGCTGGAGAGTAGAGAACAGGGTGGCCGCCTGCTTAAGGGACAATGGAGATTCCTGTGGCCACGCCTGTGCTGAGCACACACCTTCTAGCAACCCCCAGCTCCCATCCCGCTGGCTCCCTGGCTTCCAGGTTCAAGGTCTTGTTTACCTGCGCTCTGCAGAGGATTGACCAGACCCGTCATTCGTGGGTGCCTTGTGCAGACACCTGCCTGCCTGGAGCCTGGCCCCTCCCACAGCCGGCACCAGTCCCGCTTCCTTTGCAGAGCCTTGGGACCAGGATCACACGAGCTCATCTCTTCCTCTCGGGAGCTGTGGGCAGCCCAGTCTGCTCTTTGACCCCCACCCCCGGTCACTGGGGGCTGAAGTGATGGCTGCCTCCAGGGAGAGCAGACTCAGTGCTCAGACCCCTCCTTGATATTCCAGGTTCATCAGCAAGGAGATCCTGACGATCCGTGAGGCTGTGTGGCTCACAGACAACACATACAAGTACGAGGACCTGGTACGGATGATGGGAGAGATCATCTCTGCCCTGGAAGGGAAGATTCGGGTAAGCGGCCATTGGCGGTTTCCTTTCACATCAGAGTTGAAGTCATGGGAAGGACAGGAGGAACCAAGGGCCCCTGCCCGGTGTGAGCTTTCCTGCTCCAAAAGGTCTGCCTGGACCCAGAGGGCTTGAGGCCAGAGCTGCCTCTGGACACCGCGACCCTGGTGCCCGTGTGAACATGGGTGGGGCCACCTCCCCGTTGAGCAGGTGGGTGAGCACTCTGCGTGCCAGGACCGCACGTCACCTTCCCGTCCTATCTAGGTCCCCACTGTGGTGGATTACAAGGACGTCCTGCTGACGCTGGTCCCCGCAGCACCAAGAACCCAGCACCTGTGCAGCTTCCTGTGTGAGCTTTCGCTGTTGCACACCAGCCTGGCTGTGTACGCCCCGGCCCGTCTGGCCGCCGCCGCCCTGCTGCTCGCCAGGCTGACGCACGGGCAGAGTAAGGAGCCCGCCCTCTGCTGAGCCAGGGCCTGGGGGTCCCCTGAGTTGGGACACAGGATGCGACTCTCATACAAAGGGGAGGGAGGGAGACAAAGTGGCATGCCTGCCCCGGACCAGGAGACACAGGCATGGACGGAAGCTGTCCTGTGGAGGTGAGCTGAACAGGGGACTCCAGCATAGTATTCCTGCACCGCCGACAGTGAGCCCGGGGCGTCTGTAACCCCGAGCTCCAGGAAGCTGCAGGGCAGAACTGTGGGGGCCGTGGGGCGCGGCGGGGTTCCGTCAGCGCGGCCCCAGCACCCGGCTTTCCTCCCCAGCACAGCCCTGGACCCCGCGGTTGTGGGACCTGACCGGGTTCTCCTGCGAAGACCTCACACCCTGTGTCCTGAGCCTCCATCAGAAGTGGTGAGTCTGCAGAAGGACACGAGCCCCCACCCAGCCGCCACGGAGGCTTCGTCCTCGCGTCCCGCGGGGATGTGGCTGGCAGCCCTCACACACACCTTCCCCGCGGTGCGCTGTGTTCTCATGGTCGACATGTAAAAACGCCAGGCCACGGTCGTCCCTGTTCAGGTTTGACACGGGGTGCACGTGCAGCAGCCCCTCCCGACCGCAGCGCGTCCCGCAGGCGGCTCACGGCACTAGAAACATTGAGGCCGGCTTCCTGAGTTGTGCTCAGTGTGGTGGGGGACAGCTTGTCCCCCGGCTCAGGGGTCGGCCGGCTGCAATGGCTTCCTGCCACAGCCCTGCCCCTCGCTCACTCACTCCGGTGCCTGCTGCCGACACGTGCCTGTGCCATACCCCAGCCGCCACCTCCTCTGCCCGTCCACGCTCCGCACATTCTTCCCCCCGCGAGGGGCGGGACAGTTCCGGCCTTGTCTGTCCCCGGGCACCTCTGGGATTCAGAATACATCTGAGTCCCAGGACCCCTTCCCTGCTGCTGCCTTGTCCAGGCCAGACCCCTGCTCCCCTCTGCGGCCATTCCTCCTCCTCTTAGATGGAACTGGCTGCTTGGCTGGTGTGCCTCAGTCATCCTAGCGGGGGCCCGGGGCCTGCCGTTTCTCTCTGTTCCCGAGACCCCGGCTCTGGAGGCCTGTGCTGCCTGCATGTCCGCATTCCCCAGCCGCCCCTGAATTATCCCCGTGACTGCCTCTGTTGGAGGGGTGGTCCCTGCCCTGTACGCCGTCCAGGGTGAGATCGGAGCTCTCTGGCCAGGCCCCAAGCCCCTGGGGGAATCCCCTTCTCTGGCCTGCTTCCTGCCCTGCTCCACCGTGGGGAACCGGTCACTGTGTCCTGGGGCCAGCATGGGCGTTGGCCGGCTCTTTCCGTTGTGCCTACTCACAGCCAATGGACGGGAAGTGTGGGTGAGCTGATGGGTCCACATGTGTGTGTCATTACTCCCATGACAGGTGTGAACAGTCCTTACCTGGCACCGGTTCCCAGTAGTTGCTGCTAGGCTGTCCCCTGCCCCCCAGAGTTGTTTTTTTATTTTCACGTCAGATAAATTGGAAACGCTTTTTAGCAGCGCAACTTCTTTTTGAAGCATACCGTGCATATTCGGTCGTGCGACCATCCCAACGGTCAGTTGTAGACCACGGCACCACCCTCAAAGCCCGCACTCCTCATGGGTCAGGCCTGTGCTCCCCAGCCCTCCAGCCCCGGCTTTCCCTCTCTCTGGATTCTCCAGTTCTGGAAACTTCAGAGAAACGCAGTCCTGTTCATGGGGCCCTTTGGGACCAGCCTGTCACGTAACAATTCCACTGGCTTCGCAGTCCGCCGCTTGGGCAGACCACATCTTGCTCATTCGTGTGCTGGTGGACATGGGGGCTGTTGGGAATGAGGCAACCGCGGACATCCATGCGGGGTGCCCCATCTCCCCTGCCGTCGCTAGGCTGTTTCTAAACACCTATTGTACTCTCTCGCTTCAGCAAGTGGAGGCTAAAACGGAGTCCCTTGGGCTGCGGGTGCTGCTGTCGCTGCCCCAGATCCCAGCCTGTGGCCTCACTGTCCCTCACGTGTCCCCCGTTTGCAGCTTCCATGATGACGCCCCCAAGGACTACAGGCAAGTGTCTCTGACCGCCGTGAAGCAGCGGTTCGAGGACAAGCGCTACGAAGAGATCAGCCAGGAAGAGGTGCCCACACCCTGGCCCCCCAAGGCCCCCTCAGACACCAGCCCCTCCGGGCCTCGTCCCGCCCTCTGACCCGGTCTCCTTGCAGGTGCTGAGCTATGGGCAGCTGTGCGCAGCTCTGGGAGTGAAGCAGGGCAGCCCGGAGCCCGCGGCTTTCCTCAGCACGGGGGACATCCACGCCTTCCTCACCTCTCCGTCAGGAAGGAGGACCAAGCGGTGCGTGAGCCCCGGGTCCGGAGCTGCGTGTGCTGGGCCTGGATTCCCTCGTGGCCCCCACGGCTGTCTGAGAGGCTCCGTTGACCCCCTTTTACACAGGGGCCTCCTAAGATGTAGCAGGGAGAAGCAACAGGTCCCACAAAAAATGTAGCTGGGGTTGAATCCAGGCCTTGGTTCCTGGGCCCCATCTCCAGTCAGCAGCCCTGTCCTCTCTCTGGTGCAGCGGTCTCTCTCACTTTAACCGGGCCACTTCGAGTGAAGACGGTCTTGAGCCCCACACAGGCACCCGCGGGCCACCCTGTTCCACGGCGTTGCTCTCACTCGGCCTGGCCCTTCCACACTTCCCGGGCTGGCCCTGTCCCCACCCTCGTCTCCTGAGTCTGTGCCACATGTATCCCCCATCACAGTGTTCTGCTGTGATCCCCTGGAATCACTCGCTTTCCCCACCTTACCCACCCCAGGCATTCCTGTCGATCCCGCCAAGTCCCGAGCGCAGCCCCTCACTCTGCCGCCGGCCCTGCCTCTAGGAGCCTTGCCGTGAGCTTCCCAAGGGTGGGCAGCTGCAGAGGGCCAGGCCGGGCCTCCCACACTGCTGCCTTTGACCAGGCTGCTGGCTCTTCCCTCCTGCAGGAAGCGGGAGAACAGCCTCCAGGAGGACAGGGGCAGCTTCGTCACCACGCCCACTGCGGAGCTGTCCAGCCAAGAGGACATGCTGCTGGGCAGCTTTCTGGACTGGAGCCTGGACTACTGCTCTGGCTACGAGGGTGACCAGGAAAGCGAAGGAGAGAAGGATGGGGACGGTGAGCACTGGGACCTAGAGACCACCCAGATGCCTCCTCGGAAGGAGGGGGTCCGCGCCCGGGAGGCATGAGAGAGCAGAGCCTCTAGAACACCAGAGCAAGGCGGGGGGCCGGGGGGCTAGGAGAGAAGACCTGTGTCCAGCCCTGGGAAAGGGCCTCACCAGGGCAGGGAGGCGGAAGAGACCTTGTCTGGAATTCATGAGCAGATCTTTCTACAAAGAAAGCTTTCTACAAAAAATCTTTCTACGCTGCCCTTTTGGGGCTCTGTGCCTTGTGCACCCCTCCAGAGCTGCCTGTGGAACCTCTGACCTTGTGTTCTCGAGCAGCTAAACATGGAGGAAGCCCAGCTCAAGCAGATCCTGTCAACTTTCCCATTGCTTGCCGTAGTGTCCACTTGGGGATTCAGTAAATTATTGATGACTAGTCTGTAGTCGCTTCCTGCTCACCCAAGTGACGACGAGTGCCACCTTCAATTTCTTACCCGAAGGAGAGCAGTACAGGGGACTGTCCAGCAAGAGCCATACCTGTCCTGGCCAAGAGATGGACTCTGGGGCACTGGGGTTCTGACTGGGCAAGGGTGGGCACCCTACTGCCCGGGTGGTGGCCACATCTCTCTCCCCGTGTTTCCCACAGTGACGGCCCCCAGCGGTATCCTCGATGTCACCGTGGTCTATCTGAGCCCCGAACAGCACTGCTGCCAGGAATCAAGTGACGAGGAGGCCTGCCCAGAGGACAGGGAACGCCAGGACCTGCACACCTGGGTACCAGGCCCCCAGACACCTCCGATGCCAGGGCCTGAGCCTCGGCTCTGCGGCATGAGGGAGCCAGGCAGGGACAGCGCGACCTCAGGGTACTCCTCCATCAGCAGCACAAGTCCCACAAACTCCGTGGACAGCGTCTTGGGGGGCCCTCCCCAATCTACCTCAGCGCTGTCCCCAGGCAGCGACTCAAACACACAGCCTTGCCACCACCATGCCAAGAAGTCGTGTTTACAGTGTCGCTCTCCAAGCCCTCCGGAGAGCAGCATTCCCCAGGTGAAGAGGAAAAACCTATAGACCCCCAGCAAGGAGGAGGAGGAGAAGGACCTGAGCTGGGCTTGCTAAGGCTGCGCACGTGCCCCCACTCGCCGCAGGGAACATCTGCTGAGGGAGGGCTGCTGCCCCACTAGGGACCCCAGGGGGCGCTGGAGGTGGACGCCCTGTGGGCCCCCAGTGGCTCTCGCACAGGGAACGGAGAGAACGGGGGACGCTAAGTCTCTTTCTCCAGGGTAGTCCCATGCGATCAGAATGTCTGAATCAGAACAAAACCTCAGATTCTTTGTTTTGGAAACTTAGCCTCAAAGCAATCATGCCCCACCCTGGGAAGCCTGTTTCTCTGTCCCCTCTTGTGTGTGTCTTGCTCTTCCTGGGGAGCTAGAGCCCATGCCCTGATCTCCCCGCCCCCGCCGAACCCCATCCCAGGAGCCAGTAGCTTTCACAGTTGAGAACACGTGCGACCAGATGGCCGGGCACAGCCCCCCTCCCGGCATCTATCTGGTTTGGGGCTCCAGGGGGGAGCTGACAGCTCTGAGCACACCACTGTCCTCATACTGCCCCCCAGCTCCCATCCTCACCTGATGGGCCGTCCCCTGTTGAGGGAGCCTTGCCCCTGCACACTGCTGTGTACTACAGTGGACCACCAGGTGGGGGCCCCTGACTGCTTTCAGGCCAGGGCCTTGATGTCTTGGCCCTAAGCTCCCTGCCCACCACACTCTCGGCTCCTGCAGAAGTCTGTCCCTTCGTCCGGAGCGATTTGTTTTTGTCCCCAGCAGGTGTGTCCATGTGAACACCTCTCTTTGCACTGAATTTCTAGGCCATTTCTTTTCGTGTCTTTATTTCCATCCTTCATTCTTCTAAGATGGAAACAAAAGGAAAATTAAATATAGAAGGCGTTAAATTTTAAAGAGAGATTCTTAACTTCATTTAGGGTCCATTAAAGGAAAAAGGAACATCTGACTGAGACCTGTGAGTGGTCTCCTGAGCCTCTTCCCAGAGAGGTCAGAAAAAATATTAAATGTCATTTGTAACATCTGAGGTGACCCCAGGGCAGAAGAGTGAGACTCCTAGGACCTGTCCCCACCTGCTGGCTGAGGATGGATTGCTTGCATTCCTGAGGCTCCCCAACACCGCCACCTCCTGAGTTGCCACCACCAGCCCAAACCAGCGGGATCTGCTCCAGACTGCCCCCCTCCCAGGTCAGGTGGACCACTCAGGGATAGCGCGTTTCTTCTCAGAACGTCAGAAAGAACCACTGGGCCAGGAGCGTCCCCCAAATGCTCTGTGGAACAAAGCTACTCCCTAGTGGCTTTTCTGGGTGCTTGGTGCATGTGTGGGTGTTCCCGTGGGAGCTGCCTTCCTGCTACTGTAAGAGATTTTGACCCCCCTGGGTGGGGCACAGCTGGAATTGCGACCTTCCCAGTCAACTGTGCCCCTGGGCATGTGTGAGCCTCTGTATTGTCTGTAGGATGGGGCCACGGTACCTACCTCACAGGGGTGTTGTGGGGATTAAATGCCTCACAGGGGTGTTGTGGGGATTAAATGTGATGAGGGTAGCGGCAGCCGAGTGGTGTGCGTGTCTGAACTGCCCACCCCCTCGTCTGTGGCCCCCTAACAAACGCCTCCTCCCAGCCTGCACCTTTAGGAGGCTACTCCAGTGCGGACCTAATGCCGCCTGCCGGTGCTGATGGGAGCCTCTCCTCCAGATGAGAACGGGCCACTGCCCGTGGAGAGCCCCACCCTAAGCTCCCACCATGGACCAGTCCCAAGCAGCACAGGGTCCCCAGCTCCCCTCCCCAGCAGCTGTGAAAGGGACACCTCTCCATCATGACCCCCAGCATGTCATCCCTGTAGCTCCCCTGAGATTTCTCAGCCCCAGCAGAGGTCACAGTCCTACTTCCTAACTCCAGTCATGTGGGGCCCTGCTGGCTTCAGCACTCCTCCCAGCCAGCACCCGTCCCCCAGTTGTCCGAGCCCCTGAAGGCCCCCCTCCTACATCCTGTGGAGACCCTGCTGGAAGTTTCCAGTTGCTTCTGTCCCTCCACCTCTCTGGGCTCCAGCTCCTCTTCCATCACCCAGCTTTCACCAGTCCCCACCTATAGTCACCTGTCTCATTGGCCCATCTGGCCCAGGCTCATTGCTCCCAGGACACCATCCCCAGTCTTCTGGACTGATGCCACCTGCGAATGTCGTGGCCTCCACTGGATGTCCACGAGCGAACGCTCCCTCCCCTTGCTGTGGCCCCAACACATGTGTCCTCTTCACCTCTGTCAGTACCCACTGGGTCCCGCCAGGTACCCGGCCCCACGCCAGGTGGCCTGGGGTCCGCAGGGCAGCTCGGCCCTGCTTTAGGGGGCCTTCAGTAAGGACAAAGTCAACCGTAAGCAATCTCAGTGCCACCATTCGCCCAGTCATCCAGTCTAGATGTCCGCGCACCACCGGAGCACCCTCTGCGGCCTCCCCGCCCGGGTCCGAGCCGGAATCCCAGCCGGAATCCGAGAAGCCCGAGCGCCGGGGGCGGGGCCGGCGGTGGGGGCGGGGCCGGGGGCGGGGCGGGCCCTGAGCCCGGGGCTCGGGACTGGGTCGCGCGGCCGGAAGGGGGCGGTGTCCTAGCCCGGAAAGGACCTGACTTCCCGGAGGCGGCAAATCCGGAGGATCCGCGGCCGCCTTCATGCTGCCCGCGGGCTGCTCGCGCCGGTGAGCCCCGCGCGCTGGGAGGGGGTGGGGCGGGAGGGGGCGCGGCGCGCGGCCGGCCGGGGTGCTGAGCCGCCGGTGCGCCCCTCCCAGGCTGGTGGCCGAGCTGCGGGATGCCCTGGACGCCTGCGCCGAGCGGCAGCGGCAGCTGGAGCGGAGCCTGCGCGTCTCCCACCGGCTGCTGCGGACCTGGTACGCGGGCCCCGAGACCACCCGGCCGGGCCGCCCGCGGAACCCCGCTCAGAGCCCCCGGGCGGGGAGGCCGGGCCTTGCTTGCTGCCAGCTGTGGTCCCCTTTGCCTGCAGGCTCTGAGGTTGGGGGCTGCCGCGAGGCCAGGCGGCTCCTTGGGGTCGGTGGGGTCTGGGCCCTGCTTCTTGGCCGTGCAGCCACTGTACTGGTCTTGGCAGGGAACCAGCCGAAACGCCGGCTGCGGAGCCAACCCCAGAGCCAGAAACCGATGAAGAGGCCCCGCCTCCAGGTAAACTTGCACCACCCGCCTTTCCGTGGTGCTGCCCCTGCTGTTTTCTGACGAGCCGTGGTCACTGACCACTGCAAGAGTTCGCTTCTTTTGCAGCAGGCACGCCCAGCCCTCAAGACCTCAGGGAGCTGGAGCTTCTGACCCAGGCACTGGAGAAGGCTGTGCGGGTGAGAAAAGGCGTCTCTAAGGCTGGAGAAAGACACGGGGCCCTTAGCCTGAAGTCCGCTGCCACTTCTCGTGCCACCACAGCCTCTGCCCCACCCCGGGCCTCAGGCCAGGCTGGCCGTCGAGCCTCAGAGACAAAACCACCCAGGGGCGCCCACCAGACCACAGTGCCTGCCGGGGGCCTCCCTGAGTGCAGGCTTCCATCAGTGGGGGATCGCACCCGTCTGGGGAGAGGAGCCTCAGCCACCAAGCCCAGACCAGGCCTCAGGGACCAACAGATACCCCCATCGGCTGCTCCTCGGGCCCCAGAAGCTTTCACACTGAAGGAGAAGGGGTAGGTTAAACCCTTCCTGGAGGGACTGTGCAGACCCTGGCCGCAGCAGGGATCTGGGATGGGGGGTGACAGGGCAGGGTATTGAGCTGGATGTGGCCCAGGGGAGCCCCTAGGGTGCCATCCCATGGGATCCATGCCCCGAAGCTTGCAGAATGGACCATTGCTAGAGCCTGGCCCCTTCTCCCTGGCTGTCCAGTGCCCCATCCTCTTACCTACCCATTCCACCCAGCCCCAGGGCTCCACATGGGCTGTGGAGGGCCTGGGCTCTGCTCCTGGTGTCCTCTCTTCTCTCCACCAGGGCAGAGCTGGACTGTGCTGGCTCCCACAACCAATCTGGAAGCCCTGTTGCTTTTTGGGGGTGGGGGGAGCCCCCAGAGTGAGGCTACTCTGAGCACTGGCTTCCCTGGCAGGAGCCTGCTGAAGCTACCCATGGCCTACAGGAAAGCGGCTTCCCAGAACTCCCGGTAAGGCTGAGTCTCAGGTGGGTGGGGTGGAGGGGAGACCAGGGAGGCCCAGGCGTCCCACCAACCCAGGGCCACATCGGTAAGATGTTTCCGGCAGGCCACTCTGCTTTGTTGGCTGGGTGGGGACACTTCCCATGTTAAGAGAGTCTGCCTGGCTAGGACTTAGACTCAGCGGGCTTTGGGGTTGAGAGACTTTGCGTCGCCAGCTGTCTTCTCTGTGGAGGGGGGTGTGATAGTGTCAGCTCCATAGAGGTGCGATAAGGGTTCAACAAGGCGGGCCTTTCGCGTGTTCGCACAGTGTCTGCTCCAGAGCCCGCACCCAGAGTTCTTTACCGTGGTCCCAGTTAGTCCCAGTTTCCAGGGGAGTTGCCAGCTCCTCTCCTCTCCTCCCTTGAATTCTTAGTATTTTCCAGAGTGTGTAAGCTCTGTCCCCCTCTCACGGACTGTGTTCTCTCCATCCCCCAAAGCCTGGGGAGGCCCCTCCTGGCATTCGGCAGAGCCAAATACCCCTCATGGGGCCCCTGCCCCAGCCTTTCCCTGCCTCCTGAGGCCCAGCTAGATGGACAAATGGTGCCTCTGTGTGCGTTCCAGCCTGTGGGCCCAGCTCAGCTCTCCCCAGACCAGTGACTCCAAGGACGCTGCTTCCATGGCCAAAACCCAGTTCCTCCAGAAAATGAAGACGACTGTATTCTTTCTGGGCTTGTGGGACCCCCAGGGTGGGGGCTGTGGGTGGTTCCAGCCTGGTGAGTTTAAAGAGGAACTCCAGCAAGAGCCAGAGCCGCTCTGGGGTCCTGTCTTTGGCGGGAGGGGGAGGGGGAGAACCTGGCTGCAGAGGAGATTCCCTGACCCATGTCCAGTCGGGCTTGCCCGGCTCTGGGCTCGCTGCTGCGGAGGTAGAGGCAGAGGCCGGGCTCCTGCGGAAGGCCTGCTCGCTGATGAGACAGCGGATGGAGGAAGTGCTCTCCGCAGGTGAGCGGGCCCTGCTGTGTGTGTCTCAGGGCTGGGAGGGCTTCGGGACTGCCGTGGACCTGGCCAGCCCTCCCTGATTTTTGCGTAGACCCTGCTGACCGGATGCAGGAGTACCACTCCCTGCTTACTCTGGAGGGGCTGCAGGCCATCGCAGGGCAGTGTCTCCACAGACTGCAGGAGCTGCGTGCAGGTGACACCCGCCACCCCCCTCCCCTCGTGCTAAGGTCTGGCCAGTGGTCAAGGGCCTCTGGGCAAAGATAGGGTCACCCCACCGCCTTGTCCTGCAGGACTAGGCGGCACTGCGCCCCCACCCCGCTGCCTCTCCCGACGCAGCCGTGTCACTGTAAATGGTCTGCGTGTTTATCTAGTTCCCGAGAAAGTGTCGTGTGAGAGTCACAGGCACACAGTCAGGTGACTTGCCTGGTGTTGCAAGAGATGGTTGTTGCTGGACGGTAGTGCTCCAGCCAGGGCAGAGGGAGGCTTCGCACCCCCTTAAAGGCAAGTGGGAAGGAGGTCCCTGGCTGTCCCCCCATGAGGCCACATCCCCCTGTTCTCACAGCCGTGGCAGGACAACAGCTGAGGCCGTGCCCTGAAGGGAGATGCTGCAGAGCCTCAGTGCCCTGTGGGGGAAGAACAGACCCTACCTGGAGCCCCCAGCTTCTTCTCTACTCCAGCCCCCAGGAGCTGCAGAATCTGGCGGTCCTTGGGCTGCGGGTGGCCATGCTGGACCAGCAGATTCACCTGCAGAAGGTACTTCCGGAGGGGGGGGACTAGGTGACTGGGTGCCAGGGGAGCAGGGGGGCTTTGGGCCCAGCCAGAAGATGGAGCCTCTGGGCTGTGCACAGGCCAAGGGGCAGAGCTCTGGGATGCAGAAGGGGCTGGCACATGGTGCCCGAAGCCCTCCCTGGAATTGCCCCGCTGTGGGGGCCTTCTGTAAGCCCGCCACTGGCCGCCCGGGACTGGTCCCCCGCTGAGATGGTGGCCGTGTGTTACCCCCCAAGGTCCTGATGGCTGACCTCCTCCCGCTGGTGGGCGCGCGGGAGCCGCCGGGGCCGCCCTGGCTGGCGCTTTGCCGAGCTGTGCATAGCCTGCTCTGTGAGGGAGGGGAGCGCTTCCTCACCGTCCTTCGAGATGAACCTGCCGACTGAGCCCTTCCTGTGGCCAGCCGCCCCCCGACCCGCCGCTCCCAGACTGCTGGACCCTGCCAGGAGGGTGAGGTTGCTGACCCATGCGGCTGGGAGAGCGCCCCCCAATTAGGTCAAGAGGGATTGAGAGGACTTTCGATGTGGTGGCCTGGGGGGCTCAAAGATGGCTCTACCCACCTGGGAAAGCAGGGTCCCCGGCGGGGGGTGGGGACAGCCCCCGGCTCCTACCGAGCAGCCCAGGGCCCCAAAGCTAGGGGTCAGGCCTCTGCTTGGTGTAGCCTTTAGCAGGCTCGGAGACCAGAGGCCTGTCGGGCTTTTTTCTTAGCTACCTCTGTTCTTTCCTGCTTTCACACTTATCAGCCGCTTGTATGACATTAAAACTCCTTTAGAAAGGATCTAGATTTAAGGCGGGACTTGGTATGTTTCTTTTTTTTCTTTGTGTTTTTGCTTACCACGAACATATCCAGCTATTTATTGAGAACACGTGTAGGCCTCTGTGCTGAAGGGAGGGGGAAGGAGGACACTGAAGGTGAGCGGCACCGGGGACTCCCCTCCGGCATCGCCCGAGCACACCTGAAGCCCCTTCCCCCCTTGCCTAGACTGGGCTCACTAAAAGACGCAAAAGCCACCGGCCCAACTCAGTGAGCGGGCTCTCTTGGCCACAGTGGTCCTTCTAGCACCCGTGCTCACCGCTTCCCCCTGGGCTGTTGCTGTGGCCAGCGTGGGCCCCCTCACTGACTGCACTGTCACCTCCTCCAAGGCTCCTGCCTCTCCCGTTGAAGGAAGGCCAGAAAACACGGAGCTCAAGGTCATGGTCTCTGGGTTGCTACCAGTCATAGGTTTGGGTTTCCACTTTGACTTGATTTCTGCTGGGGGACTTTCAGCAAGATTCTTAAGGGGACTGAGGCTCAGTTCACAGTGTCGTCCCCAGTGTCATACTGGGGGTAGTTGTCAAGAGAGGTTATCAGAGAGACGCAGCCACTCGCGGCCCCTGGAGCTGGATCTGGGCAACAGGAGGCTCCTCACTTCCCTCCCCGTCCTTGGAATGTGGGTTCCACAGCCTTTTCACTCCCGGAGCCTGCTCTGAGGACCCAGCCCCGAGGGAGCACTGTGGGGCTGAGAACACCTGCCCGGTGACAGAGCCCAGGGAAGGCCTCCCCCAACACCATCTTTTAGGCTCCGGTGGGCAGGTACGGGGATGTAAGTTCCCTTTGCTTAGGAACCCTGCCACCTCCCCACCTGGGGTGGCCCAGCTCTTCCTTCAGTCTCTGCCTGCCCTCTGCCTGTGCGGCCGGTCTCAGATGACCCCAGGAGGCTCCCAAGGGGCCCGCAATAGTAATGACCCTTACCCCTGTGGCTGGGGCGAGGACAAATTACACAATGGTAGGCCCTGGGGCAGGCTGGGAGACCATAGTGTTCTTTAAGTAAGCCTTGCCTAGGCACCTGAGCCAACCAAGCACAATCCTCAGAGCTGGGGCATTGGCCCTTTGTGTAGCTAGCGATGAGCAA